>BGNK01001869.1:0-50345 GCA_003297005.1 Symbiodinium sp. clade A Y106 | reverse complement strand
AACCCCCAGCCCAAGCCACGTCAGCCCTTTGCCCTATCGTACAACTTCCGGACCCTCGACAGTGGGAAATTTCTTATTGCCATGCACACCCGAATAAGAAATATCCAGAGTCTGGGGAAAGAGCACCCGTTTCTTATTAAACTGATCGACCGTAGAACTACAATGACGTTGGCGCTGCTTGCGATTCTGTCGGCGATGAGCTTGACTGCGAGCAGGGAGGACGGAGAGGAGGACAAAGACGGTCCAAATTGTCCAAGACAAGCAAGGCTGGTCTGGCTACAGCTCTATGCAAACCTGTCCACAGAATGTACAGAACACGCACGAAAGGTTGAGCATTGCTGCTTCCACCGTCTTTGATGCCGGACGAGGGGATCTACTCAAGGTCTTGGGGCCGAAATGTCTCAAAAAGAGTGGGATGTCGCTTCCCAGGGGACTCTGTCGAGACTTGCTGGCGAACCATTGTACAGGTGTTACGATTGATCATCATCGCAAAGATGTGGCCGATCTGAATACTACTGGCACCACACCCTTAAACCCATAGGGCGAGAATCCCAATGAACAAATGGGCTTCGGCCCCAGAAGCTGAGATGCTCAACACGAGACTTGTGGAAACATCGATTCTGGAGTTTTGAGACTTTCGCGCTTGTTGCCTCTGAGCTGGCGAAAGACCCAAGCTCAGGGCGGTTGAAGGGGAGGCAGCTTCTTGGGTAAAGGCTCTGGAAATGAACAAGAAACTTATATGGGGGATTCCGAAAATAGGGGGGCCTAATATAGCACCCGAAATAGTAGGATCCTTATTATAAGGACCGCAAAATAAGGTACCCCAAAATAAGATACCCCAAAATTTTCGGAAACTCCCATATGCTTATTCATAGGCATAGTGCCAACTACAGAGACTTCGGAACTCTGAGGCAACCCCCCGCGCTCCTAGGTAAAGTCCAAACCACCGATCTTGTCGAGAGACCAGCGTGCAAGCTTGCTCTTTGGGGAGCGTCGCACATTCGGTGGGGTAGTTGTCCACCTGCCGTAAGCTCTAGTAAGGAGTTTACAGGTAGGGGACATTATACCTGCGAATTACAACCTATATGGGAGTTTCCGAAAATAGGGGACCCTAATATAGTACCCTAAATAGTAGGATCCTTATTATAAGGACCCCCAAAGAAAGGTACCCCTAATTTTTGGAAACCCCCTTTGTGTACTACGTCCCCCTGAGCCTCCAAGTAAGGCCTATAGGGACCATAATAAAACCCTAAACCCTAAACCCTGAACCCTAAACCCTAAACGTTAATATGATTGGCAGCCTACGGAAGACGCTTACCAATTCTTCGGTCCCTCATAGTAGACGTCGGATTTCATGGTAACCCAAAGGGTCCTAGGTACTGTTATGGGGGATACTTCCCAAAATCATAATCGTAATTCCTAATATAGAAACCCTACATTCGACTATACTGGTACTTTGGACCCTTTGGGAAATACTGTCAGGATCAAGAGCTTTGGATCTATAGCTGTCGGCGCAGAAAGCAATGGACCGAAATGCTAGGATCACCTTCTACGGACCCTAAAATCATTTGTCCCTAGCTCCAAGCAACCCCCTCATAAGACCCTCATATATCCTGCAAAAGCCTTTTACGACATGATAGAAACCTTTATAAGGCCTTACAGAATTGACCCTACTGTACTATGCTTACAAATCGGTTCAACAAACCTAAGAGGACGCTTGTAGAACTCGACTGGGACGCTTTAGGAACCCTGCAAGGAACCCTAGAAAGAACACACATGGGTGGTTGTCAAAATTATGTTCCCTTTTCGGGTCCCTGACATAATACTGCACCTAATATTTAGGGTACCCCAAATAGGGAAGCTAACTTAGAGAACTACACACATATATCCGAAACAATCCTAAACACCTACACCTATCAACCCTGCAAGGCTCTAAACGACAACCCTAAAACCCTAAACCCCAAACTGCTAAAGCCCCAGAAATCCTAAGCCCTTAGAAACCCCAGACCCGAAAAGAAAACCCTGATAAACCACGAAACTCCTAATACCTCGAACCCTTAAACCCTTGCACCGTAGAACCCGAAAAGGACATCTTTAACGAACTCTTAAATGCCTAGAGTCTTAGAGGTCCTAAATTCTGAAACTCTCGGCCCTTAACGACCTCTAAGATTTCAGGAGTTTACGAGTTCGTTAAAAAATGTCCTTTGTTCGGCCCGGAAAAGGTGCAGCAGGGCACAGTTTCGGAGTCCAGCATCTCCTTGAAGCAATCGTAGCAATACCTTAGAGTGTGTAGGGTTTAGGGTTTAGGATTTCGGGTTTAGGGTTTCGGGTTTAGGGTTTAGGGTATTTAGGGTTTAGGGTTTAGGGCTTAGGGGGGTTCCTTCAAGGCTTCTATGAGGGGTGAAGGTTTGGCCGTCTCTCTGATCGGACGCGTGCAATTTCAAGCCCCAGCACAACGACCAGCAACACTCAGAAAGCCTTTAATTTAGCGAATTTCCTAAGCCCTAAACCCTCGACAAGAAACAAGCTCCACCTGAACCCTAAACCCTCGAAAACTTACGCGCCAAAGCTAAATCCCCCACAACATATACCTTCAAAGACACTGCCTTAATAAAGATTCCTTTTAGGCTCTTTAAGGCTTCCTTTGAAGGTTCCTTTATTCCTTTAAGGATCCCTTTAAGGGCTCCCTTAGAAAACCGCAAGGAGGATCCTTTCCTCACAGAGTCAGACCTGGGTCATCCCTGAAGATGGGGCTTCATGGGTTTAGGGTCTAGGGTGTTCCCTAAGGCTCCAAGTGCCTATATAGTAGGTACTTAGACCTTAAAGGGGTCCCTAAATAGGTACTTTAAGGCCTAAGTACCTACTACATGGGTACATGGAGCCTTTGGGTTTTGGGGATATCAAACCCTAAACCCTAAACCCTAACTTTAGGCTTTCTGGTTTTAAGCTGAGGGTTGATTTGGGTCTTGTGATTTTAAAGTGAAAGGTTGAGTTGTTTTAGGCTTTAGGGCTTTAGGGTTTAGGGTTTAGGGTCTTGTGATTTGCAAGTCTCAGTTGCTGAGTTCATAAGCCCCAAAAAGTTTACACTTTCTGTTTTATAGTGGGTAATATTATCCCAAAAAGTGTAAAGTGTATCCACTCAGTAGGTAATTGGTCTTTAAGTTAAGGGTTGATGCAGGGCCGCAGGCGTCAGATTTTAGACATTTAGGTTTTAGGGTTTCGGGGTCGCAAGACGCACGAGTAATGAAGGGGCCTTAATAATTTCAATAGTGTTTTGGGGCATGTTTTACTATAACCATAATAAGGAACCCCAATAGTATAGGTAAGCATTAAGGCCCCTATATTATGAGTAGGCGCCCCGGCTCTATGAGCCTGATACTGACATCCATGTCGCCGGCTAACTCCTGCGGCTTTTGGGGGCAGAGTCCTTGGGGGCTCTGAACTTGAGGTTTCGATGTTTACCGGGACCCCCCTTAAAGGCCCTTTAATGGAGCCCTTATGGTCCTTAATAGTGGGTGCTTAGGGGTATATTAGAGGGTAGCTAGGGGGTCTAAGTAGTGGCTTCGGAGGCAAGTTTGCAATGTTACAGGCTTAGGCAGTTTAGGGCATCGCAGCACAAGTGACACAAGGGGACCTGACTGAACTTATGAGCCCCCCCCAGACCCCGATGAGCATCTGCGTGCAATAATCGTTTGGGTCTACCTGGACCCCAAAAGCATGTAGAATAATAGCCTTTTATAGGTTTTGGGCCATTATTTTACCTACTTTTGGGGGTCTAGGTACACCCAAGTTTAGGATGTTGGGTTAGATTTTTGGACTCAAGCCGCCTGAATCTTGTCCGAGTCCCGAGGTGGTGGCGTTCGGTGTTTGGGGCTTGTGGTCTCGCGTAGTTTGAGAACAGCTCGGTCATGCATGTATCTTCGTCAGGTTGGGCTTACCGGATTGATGGAATCCCTAAACCCTAATCGAAAATATCTGGAATACAGGTGCAGGAAAACCTACGAAATGCCAGGATCCCATATTTAAGCCTGAGCCCGGATACCAACATGTCCGAGCCCCCTAAAGTCGACACCCTAAACCCTACAAGCCACGCGCCCGATAAACGCCCCCCTAAACCCTCAAAACCCCCCCCCCCCCCCCCCCCCGCCCCTTACAACCCGTCATCCCTCGACCCTCAACCTTATGCCCTGAAGCTTTAAACTCACATGCAACAGCCTGANAAAACACTCGAAATGCAGGGGACCCCATTTTAAGCCTGAGCCCGGTACCCCAAAATCCCCGGCCCCCCAAAAGTCCCCCCCCAAACCCCCAAAACCCCCCCCCCCCCCCCCCCCCCGCCCCTTACAACCCTTCATCCCTCGACCCTCAACCTTATGCCCTGAAGCTTTAAACTCACATGCAACAGCCTGAGCCCTAAACCCTACATACACCCTGACGTCTTCATTTCTTAAAAAGAACTCTGTACAGGAACCGTCGTAAGAAACCCTGAAGGCATCCTTACCTTAACCTCCCAAACCCTACTTTTTTGTAGGTTCTTATTATTAACCACAAATATGGAATTTATAGGGGCCCTACAAAGAAAGTAGGTCCAAGTAGGTTTTGGTAGGTTAAGGTAAAGGAACCCTTCTAGAAGCTCAGATCGTCCTCGAAGGTGCGCTTAACCTTCTCCGCGCCGCCAACGACTTCGACCTACATGCACAGGGTTCATGGTTTAGGGGCTACGCATGGTTAGGGGTCATATGGCTCAGGGTTATAGGGATCCAAGGCTAAAGGCAATCATAGTTCAAGGCTTGCAGGCCCCAGATCATGTTAGGGAACCTTCACGAACAAGACAACTCAGCCGACGACAACCGACGGTCCTTCACCTGCTGGAGATCGATGTTCTTGTTGACTTCGGCATCCGGCAGCGTCCGCATATTTTGGACTTAGTTTTCCTTGGGTTTAGGGTTCCTTTTTCAGGTGCTATAGGGTTCTACAATAGGGGTCCCTTTAAGGGTTTCGGTTTAAGTTTAGGACCTTCGTCATCTTTGGCCCTTGTAGCTTCGAGCTCGGCGACGCTTCGCCTAGGCTTGCAGCTCTGCAACCAACCAGAGTTCCCACCGAGGAGGAGGAGGAGTCGAAAACGACGCAGAAGCAGAGCCGAAATTGGAATGCCTACTTTGCTTGGTATTCAGACCTCTCTATTCTGCTGAGAAGGGGAACCACGACCCCACGAACTTTAGCACTTATAGTCAATCTCGAAGAAGAGCTTTCCATCAAGCCAAATACACAAAACGCTTCAGACAATGAATCATCGAGACCAAAGAGAATCCAGCCTAACATAGAAAACATGATCAATTTCCAAGAAGTAATAGGCATCCTATATACTGTAGTTGTGCTTGAGGGAAATCCAAAGTTCTAATTAGCCACCTATTCAAGCCCCTAACCTATATAAGGCTTTTCCGGTACTGGATCGCCCGAAGATCCGCACGCATCAGGGTGGTGGCGCCTCGTCATCGTAGACCCTCGGTGGCGAATTCTGCTTGGGCTGAAAAGGTTTGGGGGCTTGGGTTCGCGATGCAGAGCTTCACCGCTTTAGGCTTTTGGGGTTTAGAGGCTTGGGTTCTAGGTATCGAAAGTTTTAGGGACCAGACTGACCAGACCGAGAGATTGAACAAGCTCGTACTTAGTTTTTACTACCTCTATTTACCAGGACCGGTTGCAAACTGCTCGCTAGAACGATGTAGCCATCCAAGAACCCTCTAGTTGGAAACGAAAATAACGAATTCGCCCGTTCGTAACCTGAGCCCTTTGAACCCTCAACCCCCCAAGATCTTTAAACTTGTGCCAGGGAACATGTGTCCAAGCAAAAGCAAGCGAGGGCCAGGGTGCGGTGCTAAGAAGGTCTCTCTACTAAGAGATTTAGGGTTCGGAGCTTGGGGCTCTAGGCTTATGAGTTTAGGGCTTAGGGCTTTAGGGTTCGGAGCTTGGGGCTCTAGGCTTATGAGTTTAGGGCTTAGGGCTTTAGGGTTCGGAGCTTGGGGCTCTAGGCTTATGAGTTTAGGGCTTAGGGCTTTAGGGTTCGGAGATCAGGGCTGTAGGCTTATGAGTTTAGGGCTTAGGGCTTTAGGGTTCGGAGATCAGGGCTGTAGGCTTATGAGTTTAGGGCTTAGGGCTTTAGGGTTCGGAGATCAGGGCTGTAGGCTTATGAGTTTAGGGTTTAGGGCTTTAGGGTTCGGCGCTTGGGGCTGTAGGCTTATGAGTTTAGGGCTTAGGGCTTTAGGGTTCGGAGATCAGGGCTGTAGGCTTATGAGTTTAGGGCTTTCCCGAAATCCCAAGCCTCTAGTCCCGACATCCGAATACTGTTTAGGGCTTAGGGCTTTAGGGTTCGGAGATCAGGGCTGTAGGCTTATGAGTTTAGGGTTTAGGGCTTTAGGGTTCGGAGATCAGGGCTGTAGGCTTATGAGTTTAGGGCTTAGGGCTTTAGGGTTCGGAGATCAGGGCTGTAGGCTTATGAGTTTAGGGCTTAGGGCTTTAGGGTTCGTAGATCAGGGCTGTAGGCTTATGAGTTTAGGGTTTAGGGCTTTAGGGTTCGGAGATCAGGGCTGTAGGCTTATGAGTTTAGGGCTTAGGGCTTTAGGGTTCGGCGCTTGGGGCTGTAGGCTTATGAGTTTAGGGCTTAGGGCTTTAGGGTTCGGAGATCAGGGCTGTAGGCTTATGAGTTTAGGGCTTAGGGCTTTATGGTTCGGAGATCGGGGCCGCAGGGTTAGGGCTTCGGGACTGCGGAGGTCAGCTTGGAGGTTCGGGTTTTGAGGCGTCTGGCAGACTGCTTGCTTCTAACGTCTGACACGAAGCCCTAAACCCTAAACCATAAACCCTAACCATCAACCCTAAACCCTAAACCATAAATCCTAATCCCCAGGGAATCTTAATCTAGGAAAGTAACAGCGGAAAACGGCAGTCTGAGGGCCCATGTACCCCACTAGTACATACTATTTGGGTACATGGACCCTTCGGGATTCTGAGGACCCGACCATTGAACAAACTCGTCGAATTCGATCTGGGCGGGGTTTCGGCTCAGGCTTTCCACCATGGTTTAGGGTTTAGGGCTTTAGGGGGTTTAAGGGTTTTAGGGTTTAGAGGTTCTAGAAGGGTTTCTAAGGGTTCCTCTTTATGGTTTCGCGTTTTGGTGCTTGAGGGGGCTTTGCGAGCGTCGTGTGCGCGGGTCTCGTTTGAGAGAGTGTAGATGCGGCCTGGCCCTGAAGCCGAAAACCGCTGAAATCCTTCCCAAAACACCTGCAAATCTACAAGTCTTTGAGGCCTATATACCCTCTTATAAGCCCCAAGCCTCAAACAAATAAAACCATTCTACTCTGAACCCGCCCCCGAAAAACCTACAACCCCATGAACCCTGAAACCTCGATAAAAAAAAAGGCTTAACAACCAGAAACCCAGAACCCTAAAATGACACCTCTAAGACTCTAATCTCAAGACCCGGAAACCCAATTCCTGTAACACCCCATTATTAAACCCTAGCCCGATGAAACCCTATGAAACCGGTTAAAACCCCAAGCCCTATCAATCCTAAACCCTAAACCCTAAACCCCATAACAGAAACCCACGACTGCCCCAAGCGCCGCACCAAACCGCTTCCGTCGCCGTCGATTCGTCGGAAGCGTGCTTCGAACTCCGCCTCTTCTCTGTCATTCCGCAGTTAGGGGCGCTGCAGGGTTTAGAGGTTACCTGGACCCCAGAAGTATGTAGAATAACAGAAGATTATCTGTGTTTACCTGCTACTTTTGGGGGTTTAAGTAGGGCTTACGGTTTCCGGTTAAGGACTTAGGTTTTGGAGCTTCGAGCTTCAGGCGGTACGATTCAGTTTTGGTCTGTTTTGAGCTCCTCTTTGCACCGGCATCACCATCCGAAACCCTGTGCATGGTACCCTAAACCCTAAACCCTAAACCATGCTCAAACCCTAACCCTAAACCGTGGCTGAGGGTTGAGGGGGAGGTCCAGGGTTCAGGGCTCACCCCAAGGGTCCAAGTACCCAATAATCATATACTCTCCAAAATCCTAACCTACATAACTACGATCCTAAAACCGAGTACCTCATTATTGGGTCCTTTGGACCCTTGGGGTCAGGGAAGGGTATGCTGATGATTATTTGCGATGTTTGCTAAACCCTAAACCCTAAACCGTGGCTCGTTCTCGATAATGCGTGCATCTTCTTACAATAATCATTGTAGGTTGTTGTCTTGTTCGTTGTTTGGTGTAGGCTTTAGGGTTTCAATGTGCGAGCCTGGGCTTTGCACGAAGTTTTGTTTTGGTGGCGCGATGCAGGGTGTAATATAGGGGCCTTAATAATAGGAACAGGGTTTGGGGTAGTATTTTACTATAATGGTAATAAGGAGCCCTAAAATAGTGAACCCCAGAAAGTTGGAACATTGATTTAGGATGATTCTTCTTGGGAATCCCTATACTTTACTTTAAGGGCACGAGGATAATGATGTTCCAACTTTCTGGCTTCTACTGTAATTAAGACCGGGGCCGGAACCCTAAACCCCTACATTAGGGCAGTTGCAGATGTTCGGGGCTTAGGGCTTTGGGGGTTGCCGGCCGTTGCCTCGTTTCATTCTTCTTTGAGGTGGAGGAAGGGCTCCATTGGGTTCCCGGAAGGGTTGCTTAGGGTTACTTCAAGGGGTCTGTATCCCTAAGACTCCAAGTATACAAATAGTACCTACTTTGGGATCGAAAGTCTATAAACCCTGGATTTAGGATTGTGGGCGCCAGATTCAGGCAGGTGGGACTTCGGGTGTTGGGTCTGTTTCGCTGGGGGTTTCAGGAGATGCCAGGATTCCACAACGCATTCCTCTCAAGTCAAGATCTGAACGATTGAGCCCAAACCCTAAACCCTAAACCCTGAGCCCTTAATTCGACAAACACCCCTGAACCCTAAACCCTGAAGGATTCCTGGGCGGTGTGAATTTGTTTGGGCCAAATCTTCAGTTACGGCTTTTATAGGCTTGGAGTCTACGTGTTTTGAAGTCTTAATTAGAGTCCGAGCCTCATTTCATGACCGTTTAGCAGCATTAAGAGTTTAGGGACCTGCCGTGCTGGGTTTGCGCAATTGGGCGTTGAAAGGGCATTTGTCGATGCGAATGCGAAGCATGATTTGCTCTTGCTGTTTATGTCTCGCTTCTTGGCACCATCATCCCAAAACAGTCCAAGTACTCATTAAGTACGTTGGTTGTGGCCATAAGCACCGAATCTCTCCTCAACCTCAGAGAGCCAAAGCCCCAAAGCCCACACCCTAAACACCCAAAGCCCCCTTCAAACTCCGGCCTGCTGTAAGCTTGGGTTAATCTCTTTGAGCATCAAGAACATGGTCTTCTTGTTCAGGGTCTCGGATGCGGTCTTGCACTTGTAGCTCAGTGCGTAGATGTCTTGGACCGTTTCATGGTGACGATCTGTGGGCGCACTGTTTTGGGCCAGGTACTATAGGTAGTGGCCAAGTGCATGCGCTTCCTTCTGCAAGGCTGTGGACGAAGAATCCACATAGCACAAAGCACCGGTACTTACTGATTGTTGCTACTGCTACTACCAGGCGCAATCACATGAATTGCAACAACAAACATAACGATACTGAAGACTGACTGTAGTGACAAGAATTCAGACGAGCATCATCCCATTGGTGACAAACCCCGGAAGCCGAACAAGAACCTCTTGCAACAACGCTACACTCGTGAAGTTCCATGTTGCATATACACGTCACCAGACCACTAAACCCTACACCCTAAATCGTAAACCCANATGCCCCCCCCCCCCACTCTTCCACATCAACCCCAACTGCGCAACCGTGTGGGATTTAAGGCGAGTGGCTTTTGTGGTCTTGTGCTAGAGGCTAGAGGCTTGCCGCAGTTACTCCACCGTTTAGAGTTATGACGGGTTCTCACTTACGATGGGACGATGTGGTGAAGGCGATTTCGGCAAGCCGTGCTTGCTCTAGGAGCGGCCCTCAACAATACTGGAGCCAAGGGTTTTGGGCAGTTTTCCTGAGCAAAATATGAGTTTAAGATCTGAATTTTGGAGAATTAGACCCTGAGCTCCGAGGCCTTAACACTGAAGCTACAGATGCTGTAGATCTTTCTCCTCGCCACGCGATAATACCCGGGATCTACGCTCGCCAAGAATCCAGAGGATCCCCCAACTCGAATAGAATTTTCGTATGAAAACCTATCCCTGTCCTTCCAAGGACATCATAGTTAGGGCCCAAGACCCCCTAAGGCCCCCGTAATAAGGTCCCTGGAGGCATAGGGTATCACTTGTATCCAGGTACGGGGGCTTCTACCCAGAGCCCTCAAAGCCTCAAAAAGGATCTTAAACCTAAGCAAGATGGAATTTGGTGAGGTCGAGCCCTTGCAGATCTGGGCTTGTCTTGGCAAAGCATCCAACCTACGAAGCAGATAAGGGCCTTGTCAAAGTCTAAAGGGTTTTGAGAACGCCTTAACATATGGGCCATCCCCATTGCAAACGGAAGTGGGCGTTCCTTCAGATTTGGACGATCTCAGATTCCAAAGTGCACAAGAACTGGTTTCTCCACGCTGCACTCCCCATCTCTGCGCGCTGACGCCGTAACGGATGTTATACTGTGTTGAAGTCGATAGCCTCAAGATCCAGCAGGAAGGGGCGTCTGCACTTGCCTGTATGTGGATAACATGCCGGCGCCATGGATCTTCAAGCGTCAAAAATAGCCTTGGTCTTCAAACAGGGGCACCTCACTTGCTTGCCGCATGAGCGCCAACCTTTCCTGACCACCCGCGCCCATCCCGAGGTGGACAATGGGCGTCCTGGTGAGGCATGTGCTTTGGATGTCACTGCCAACATGCATCGCTTACATGGCGCAGCTCTACAAAGCCAAGCGCATATCGACACCAAGTCCGCAGCTGAAGCCAGAGTCGCAACACCTCGGCCCTGGCCAGCCGGTGCAACTGCGTCGGCCCCGCACGTACAAGTCTCGGGTGCCAGTCGCTTCAGTCGGCAAGGTGACCGTCAGCATCGACAGAAGCAACAACCGGATCTTCTGAGAGTCTGAGAATCAAGATCCCTCAGATTGCCGGCAACCGCAGGGAAGTCCAGAGGCAGAGTCTTCTTGCGCAATGAGACAGCGAGGATTTCCCAGATGTTGCGTGCCGATAGAAACAGGCAAGATTAGTCATGTCTGCGTCTGAAGCAGGTGTCTTGACACGGCACGAGCAATGTAGGCCAAGGTAACTGCAACGGCTGCTCTCTTGTAGTCCTTGTCCTTAGCCGCACTAGATGACAACAACGTAATCATGGTCTAGGCGTACTTGGACGCAAAGCAGGTGCTTTACGGAGAACTCCTCCTACAGAGACGCAAGAACGCATTCGATGGACTTGAAAAGACGTGGCGTCTTCCGGAATTAGGTGAGTTGATGGGTTCCCTTCTAACACCCTTTATGAGAGTGCTGTAGTCTTTGCAGGGTGCTTAGACAGGATCCCATACAGTTATACCACCACAAGGGTCTACGTCATATGCACCTCCATGACCTACTCGGAACCACCGACCTAGATGCACGGAATGTTGCTCAGACCCATTCATCCCAACCCTGCACATGTCTACACCTCCTATATAAAACCCTTACGCCACACTATAAAACTCTACGAAGCCCTTGAAAGCCCTAGAAACTTAGAGCCCGTACATGCCCGAGACCCTCAGCCGGACCAGCGGCTTCGAGCACTGTCCGCAGCGCCAAGATGTTTGCCAAGGCCACGAAGAAGCTGAGTGCCACCGCGATGGCCTGAAACTGTCTGTTTTTTAGTAGGGAATGGGGGAATGGGTTATTGGGACTACTATGGGGTACCTTAAGGCACTATCATACCCCAAGGGTTCAAAGGACCCAATAATTAGGTACTCGGTTTTAGGATAGTAGTTATGTAGGTTAGGATTTTGGAGAGTATGTGATTATTAGGTACTTGGACCCTTGGGGTAAGGCACTATCATAGGGATCCATTCCCCCTACTAAGAACCAGTCAGGAAAGTGCAAGATGGCGTCGGGCCCCGGGCCGATCCCTGGGAACCTGGGGATCCCAAACCTATTGCTTTATAGGGGCTATATCGCTATATCCTATAATTAAGGGGTGAATTATGACCTACTATATTGTAGAGTTTCGGGTTACAGGTAGGATTTTGGGGTATAGGGTTCGGGCTTCGGGGTTGAGAGTCCAGCATTTAAGCTACAGTTGGGTTTGCACGAGTCGGGTGTTTGATTTCGGGGATTCAGGTCCCTAAGGCTCCATGTACCCATACAGTATATACGTGGGCCCTAAAGTACCCTTTGGGGACGCCTTCAAGGCCTAAGTATACACTATATGGGCACATGGTCGATGGGGAAGAAGTTGGGTCGACTTGTGAAGCTGCTCTACGATCAGGTCCCTTGAGTTCTCGATTCGTGATGGTTTGAGGAGGAAAGGTAGTATAGAGGCTTTAATGACTAGAATAGGGTTTTGGATTCTATAATTATAATGTGGAACCCTCAAAATAGTATAGGTAATTATCGAGGCCCTATATTAGAACCTGACCCTAAACCCCAAGACCAACAATCACCCTAAACCTCTAATTTGTAAATCCTAAACTTAAACCCTAAACCGTAAACGGCCATAAACCGATTTGCCGCGCACTCGACCGTGCCTGGTCCACGGCGCCTGCATCAGAGGAGAAGCTGCTCCAGATGGTTGGAACCAGGGTGTAGATCCTCGGCTTTGCTTTAGGGTTTCGGGCTCGGGTTTAGGGTTTAGGGTTTATAGGCTTTGTTAAATAGGGTTTTGGCCCAGGCTTTAGGGTTTAGGATTTGGGGTTTAGGGCTTAGGGTTTAGGCTGCATAGGGTTTAGAGCTTAGAGTGTCGGGTTTGGGCTTGGCGTGCCCTGGCATATCAAAGGGATAAACTGCCGCAGAAATCCTTCCACGATAGCTTCTCTACTCCGACAGGATCTGGATCATTGTCGCAACTGAATTCGCTTGTGTCGTCAGCCCGGGAGTGTCCGGAACCCATGACTCACGAGGAAGCACCAACCAAAAGCACCCTCCAGCCTAAACCCTGCCTAAACCGTAAAGCCCATGCCACTACAAAAACAATATCTCTTTAAGCCATTAGGTTTGGGGGGCGTGGGGTTCGTGCTAGGGGCTTGTTACAGTGTCAGGCTTGTTGTGTGAACATGGGTTGATTTTGGGTTTGAGGGCTTGTGCAGTTTGAGCTATATGGATTCGAACCTGGACTTTTTAAAATGGTCCTTCCTGATAGCTTGCATTCTCAAGGGATCCTGCAGTGAGTGGGAGGAACCTCAAACCCTAGGCCCTAGCCCTCACACCCGTGACGAATTTGCTTCAGTCTGCTAGCCATCCAGGCAACCGAAATCAAGGCTGCAAGAAGTCTGTAGCTATGCCAAACGCCAGAAAGACACCCCAAAAAAAAACATGATCAGCGCAGAGTTACTCCAAACACCAAACCCTGAACATCCCCAAACCCGAACAGGCTTTTCAGAATTTCGGCGAGTCTCTTCCCGAAGGAAGAGACCGAAACTGATTCCCAGATCCTGATCGCCAAGCGGAGCTTAAGGCTTTCCGTTTCTCAACTGAAGAGTGTCGGGATGAATGGCGGTGAGTAAGCCATAGATGCAGACTCCGGCGGAGGGTGGTTCCCAACAGGAGAAATCGAAGTCAAGTTGCTAGCTAGCACTGCATAGAGTCATACTTCGAGGTTCACTGGACGTGGTGAAAAGGCGTGTGTATCTTCTTAGCGAGGTTGCAAGAAGCTCCGGCTACAGTTGCTTTGCTTATAGCATTTGCGCACATACCTCGACATAAACCTCGAAGTCTCAACACCTTTAAACGTCAGATTGCATGAATCCGAATCCACTGATTATGGCGATTACAACTTGGAATGTAGAAATGTTGGTGTTCAAGGCGTTTGCGCTCGCGAAATGAACCGACACATCACTGGAAGGATCGAAGGAATCGAAAAGGCTCTCACTGTGCGTGCTGAGGGTTTAGGGTACGGTTTAGTATTTTGGGCTACGGTTTAGGATTTAGGGTTTAGGGCTACGGTTTTGGATTTAGTGTTCATCGAGCCTTTCCACTTGCAAAACCCTTCCCTAGCAAAGACTTGGCACTACTCTACTCTTGTTAGGTAAGCGCCGAACATTCCCAAGCCATGAGTACAAGACAGGTCTAAAAGGGGTAACAGGTACAATATAGTATATCTAGATTCAGGAGCCCTGTAATTAGACCCTAAACCCTACCTTTACGGGAAATCTAAACCCTAAACCCTGCCTTTCAGGCACGGCGCGGCCACAAACCTAACACTACACCCTGCGCACCCTAAACCCTATAAATCCTAAACCCTAAAAACCCTAAGCCCTAAAAGCCCTAAACCCTAAAAGCCCTAAACCCTAAACCCAAATAAAAGGCCCGAAGGCGAAAACGTCCCAGCCCTAAAGCCTCAAGCCCGGGCGTCCGAAACACCAAAACGCCAAAGACGAACATCCCACATGTTGAGGGGTTTCATTAGGGTCAAGGGGGGTTTAGGGTTTAGGATTTTAAGGCGGGTTTAGGGATCAGGATTTTAGGAGTCGGCTTAGGGATTAGAGGAAATCTCACATGGGTCGTTTTCTGAACTAGGGTCGCTTTTTAAGGCTCCGTTTGGAAGGGTGCCGTACTCAAGAAGGGGTCCGAAATTAGAGAACTACTCACCTGTCACGCCTAGGGTTATAGAGTTTAGAGCAGCTTCAGGGAGCCCTAAACCCTAAAAAAACCCTAAACCCTAAACCCTACGGGCTTCACGGTCTCGTCATCCAAAAACCATGAGCCCAAAGCACCTTGCGTGCCAGGAGAGGCTTGTAAGCTCCCACAGGTTCGACTCGAAGACGGCAGCCGCCAGGCTAAGCGTCAGCATATACCTAATATTGCTGGGCTTAGGGTTTAGGGTTTGGCTGAGAAACTAGGATAGGATTCTGAGGATATATCATAATATGATTGCACATATAGCAAGTAAGGCTATAAGGCGATATTAACAACTATAAATAGGTTTAACTAGGCTTTTAAGTAACCAGGGAGAAAAAAGTATAAACTGTTATTTCATAATGGTTCCTCTAAGAAAAAAAGTATTAAAGTATGGTACTCCAAAGCCCAGTTAAGGCTCAGGGCTTGAAGACTTGAGGTGTACTTGGACCCCGCGACTACCCTTTGCTAGAACCTGCATACGCGCAATCAACCCTAAACCCTAAACGGTGCACGATAAGGCCTCCCTAAAGGAGTCAGAACTCAAACCTCACACAAAGCTTCTGGCTTGCAGTGCCGGGGCCGAGGTTTCGGCAACGCAAACCGACGGAGGGTTTGGGGTTTAGGGGGTTTAGGGTTTAGGGTTTATAGAGTTTAAGGGTTTAGGGATTCATGCGTTGAGGATGTTAAGAGATTCGGGAGGGAGGGCTCCATGCGATCAACGTGGCACGGCCGTCTCTGCAAGCGTTGCGCCCACGACGGCCCAGTCACCTGGTGATACGACATTGATGGCTTCCTTCGACTAGCTTCTTACGTAATGCTCGGGGTTCTGGACTTGCCATCAGAAGTTAAGCCGCAACCCAGCAGGTGCNCCCACGACGGCCCAGTCACCTGGTGATACGACATTGATGGCTTCCTTCGACTAGCTTCTTACGTAATGCTCGGGGTTCTGGACTTGCCATCAGAAGTTAAGCCGCAACCCAGCAGGTGCATGCTTGAAGATGCGATGTCTCCTTGGGGTTAAGGCTCTGTGCGTTTATGATCCGGCATCAGTGCTCGGTGTTCCGGGAGCACAGCCCACAATTACAAGCAAGAAGATCAGCATCTTGAACCACTGAACATATTATAATTTTCAGTTTGAATCGTCTTCTTCTTCTTACTATCATTACTGCCATTGCTACTGTTATGCTTATCACTATTTGCTGTTACAGTTGCCACCGTTCTTCAAACGAAGAGCCTAACCTAAGAGCTGAACCCGAAGCAGTTGGGGTTCTGAAGAAGGACTCGCACGGAGGTCAAAATAGCCCAAAAGCCATACATATTATGGTCTTTGGGCCCAAAAGCCTTTTTTTGTATGAGCCCTTAGAGCCCTTGGGAAGGCCTGTCAGGGTGTTGGAGAAGGTCAGGGTTTAGTGCTTTGGGTCTTAGGGTAATCGTGCACTCCCCCAACCCTGCACCCTGTGCTGTCACATCTTCACTAGGTGGGGCTTTTAGAGCTTTTGAAAAACACTAGTAAATAAGATCCTCCTAAGCCCAATAAGGGAAGATATAAAATGTCCCAAAGCCCTACCTACCTTGACCTACCAAAACCTACTTTTTTGTAGGGTCCCTATAAATTCCATATTAGGGTTTATAATAGGAACCTACAAAAAAGTAGGGTTTGGGAGGTTAAGGTAGTTCATCTCTAAGTTGAAAGACTCCAGGGAAGTAAGGTTTAGGGTTTAGGGAAGCCCTTGCCTGCTGCTTGCTGCAGCCATCCGAACATCGTAGGTTCCAGGCCCTTGGGGGCTTCATAGAGGTGTAGGGTTTGGTGCTTTGGTCCTGGCAGGGAGTTCTTTGAAAGGTGCTTGCTGAGGACGTTGCTTAATCTACTCTAAAGTACGGACATATTCGGTAAGATATACCCTTTGTCCTCGCAATGGTAACTTCAATCAAGCTCCGTAGCCAGGTCAGGGTCTTTGCGGTTTGACGTTTTTTGCTTTCTAAGACTAGGGGTTTAAAGTTCCAGGTTTAGCGTATAAGGGTTTGCGGAATATGCCTTATAAGTGCTTAAGGGTGAGGACGTAGGTTGTAAGGGCTGAGGCCCCGATGTTTAAGGTTTCAAGTTAGGGCTTAAGTTTGGCTTTGATGCTTTAGGGCTGAGGGTTTACGATTTAGCTTAGGGGTTCATGGGCCTGGGAGGAACACTTAGGATTTACGACTTGCCGGATGCAATGTGAGGTCAATATACCGTTTTTCTAAATCCGAGCTGGCCTCTGTTCGGAACTCCCCCTACAATACTTTACGCTGGACTTTTCGGCTTGAGGTCATGTCACCTTCAACACTCTAAGAATGGGTCAGTGAAAACTAAGCCATCATCATGGGTTCCGAAGGTGTTGGATTTGGTCGTTCTCGTAAAGATTATCTTGTACGCCCCCCAACTCTCAGCAACCTAAGCCAGCTGAAGTGTTGGAGAGATACCCGTGTAGACGAAATTCTCCGACAGGTCAACCGCGGTATGGCTGGTATGGCACCAGCGAAGCCGTTGCACCCTGTCCTCGGTACTCCCTGATCCCCCCGTCCAACGGTTCCCATTCGTGCTGTCGAGCTGCAGCCGTGGCAGATCCTCGCATGTTCGACCAGCCTGGGATATCGTGCGGCAGGGGACGTTGAGGCTTGGGACGTCTCCAGACACTGAGCTCGCTTACTTAAATTGCCACATACATGCAGGGGGGGAGGGGGGGTACGGCACCTAATCTTCAAGCAAAACAGATCCAAGGGTTGAGAATCAAACAGTATTCGCGGCTATGCTGACAGCCTATACGGTCGTGGAGGTGGAGCGTGTGCTGCCCACGTATGCTGCCGCATGCGGCATACGACATTGCACATACCTCAGCATGATACAAGCTTCCGCTGCCAAGAATCATGACATGTAGTTTGACCTTACCCCAAGGGTCCAAGTACCTAATAATCACATACTCTCCAAAATCCTAACCTACATAACTACTATCCTAAAACCGAGTACCTAATTATTGGGTCCTTTGGACCCTTGGGGTTACAAAGCAAACGAGCACGATCACCTCGCAAAGGAAATCCAGGAGTTCGCAGCGCGGGGGAGTGTAAGTAGGTGGCAAACGGCTGACAACAGCGAACACAGTAATATAGGGGCCTGAATAATTAGAATAGGGTTTTGGGGCCCCATATACTATAATCGTAATAAGGAACCCCCACAATAGTACTGGTAATTATTTAGGCCCCTACATTAGCGCGTTTGGCACCAAGCTACTTGTCGCAATCCTACCTGAGGTCCACATCTAGCAGAAACTCACAGGAACACTCCGTCCACAATCCTCAAATTAGAATAACTGCTTGATCTCACCTCAGGAATAGGGTAATTCGGCTTGAGGAAAAGCCTGTGCTACTTCTCTTTGGGGTTGCAGGTAGCTGGGAGGTGTAGGTCCAACCCTCTAAACGCAAGCCACGGAGCAAGCACGCGCAGCCGGAAGCCAACCCTACATCTCAAACCCTACACTCAAACCCTAAACCCTGAGCCTTTGAAACAAGCCAGGGAGCAAGCATGCGCATCCAGAAGGAAGCAGAGAAGGAGAAAGCGGGAGGCCTGCTGCAGTTTTTGTATTTTGGGACTATAGGAAGATATGATGCTGCCCTTTTGGGTGGTTCTCTAAATTGGTGTCCCTTTGCAAGGTCCTGTTTATAAGGGTGCCGTACTATTTGGGGTACCTAAAAAGGGACTATAATTTCGAGAACTACCCGTATGTTGCTCGATCTCCTTCGGTTCGGCTCCGCTGTGTTCAGACTTCGCTTGCTCGAAGCTCTGGATTAAAAGTCCCAGACTCTGCTTGGGAGTCTTGGATTTCCGTAGGCAAACCGTACGATGTCGTGGCTATGGGGCCGAACCCCTAAAACAGTAGCTTTTCGGATCTGCAGGTAGGGTACAGAGGTTTAGGGAAAAGCGTGAAAGTGGCAGACTTGATACTCTCTGAAGTGGGGTTGGCATTATACTGGTATCCCGTATCCCCCATAGCAGTACCCAAGTATACACCCACCAATATTCAAAGGAGTCCCTAAATATATACACACTCACCAAAAACCCCCATGGTAAGCCCTGCCTCATGCTACTGACGAGACTGCTAGCCGCTAGCAACCTCGACAGGACATGGTTCCTGAACTTAATAATACGGCTTAAGAAGGAGCCCCAAAAAATAATCAAGGGCCCGAAGTTGTAGGGGTTGAGGAAGAAGATTCTTTAAACAAGGCTGACAGTATCCCATGTCCGCTGCAGCCGTAGCTCTAGATAGCAACAGGGTTACGGAATGTCCATGCAAACCCTGAAGCATTAAACGGTGCAACTTGAAATCCCGAAGCCACAGCAGGTGCATAGTTGGCTAGTGATGTTCTTCCTCAGGAGTTTCCCATTACCACAAATATACTTTGGGCCCCAACATGAGAATTTCGGACATAGAGCTAAACCTGAAACACTCGGATCCCTAGCACCCAGCATGAGCCTTGAAACACAAGCAAACCCCATGAAGTTTCCAAGATCCTTCAAGAAAAAGGCCCTGTTGACAAGAACTGACCTGATGCTTAGCTTTTTAAGCCCGGAGACCTGTGAGAGCCCGTATCAATGAACCCTAGAAAACCACAATAAACCCTAGAAGCCTACAAAGCCCTAAACCCTAAACCTTAGTCCCTAAGCTCCAAATCAGACTCTAAACCCTAAACCATGAACCGACCCTACTAACACTACCAATAATCACAAGACTGAGAATAACACCATACAGACACTAACGATGACAATCGCCAGGATAAGAATAATAATAAGACTACTGTTAACAAGCCAAAACAAACCTTAAGAAAACAAAAAAAGTCCCCTCACCTCTCGGGCCAGGACGGCGGCTTCCAGGCGATTGAAGAGCACATGGCGATACACCTTCGGGCTCTCCGGGTTTCTGTGTGTGTGCGTGTGTTATTTTTTGTCAGTTCTTTTACCTCCTCGCCTAGGGTCGCTTGGATTTGGGATTTACGGCTTAAGGTTTCCAGCGTTGGTCTGTCTCTTGTGCTGTTGTTTTGCCATGTTACGATTAAGTATCCATTAAACATGTTCGGAGAGGTCTGTGTGTTGGTCTGGCAGTCTTGCTGGTGACAGCAGAGTTTGATCCAGGCTCAGGGTTTAGGATTCTCGTGGTCCGTCTTGAGGGTGTTCTGGTTGAGAGCTTCGAAGCTGTACGGGGTTCTGGGTTGTGTTTGCATGTATGTATGTATGTATGTATGTGTGTATGTATGCATGTGTGCATACATACATGTATGTATGCATACATGCATGTACGTGTGTATGTGTATGTGTATGTATGTATGCATGCATGCATGTATGTACGTATGTATGTACTGTATGTATGTTTCTCTGTCTGTATGCATGCATGTATGTATGCATGGATGTATGTATGTGTGTATGTATGTATGTATGTATGTATGTATGTATGTATGTATGTATGTATGTGTGTAGATATGCGTGTGTGTCTGTGTATGCATGCATGTACTCTAAGTGTGTATATATATATATATATATATACATATGTATGTGTGTATGTACACAGACATACATACATACATACATACATACATACATACATACATACATACATACAGTACGTACAGACATACATTTGTGTAGTATATACATATACATGCATGTAAATGCTTGTACATATATATATATATGTGGCATACACATATGCACACATATTATTTCGAGCTGTATATCGAACTTAACTCAATGGAATAAGTGGGGGCACTGGCCTCAACACTTAATTGGGCAACATGTTCGGGGCCTCTCGAAGACTTGAAATATACCTAGCCGGGCCTAGACCGCAGACAGGGTTTATAGGGTGTAGGGTTTAGCGTGCCTCTTTTCGCATCAGCTGCATGTCGATGAAGACCAGCAGAATTTCAAACTCTATATAGGGGTCCACCACCTGCATATGCAAGGACTGGGGAGGACGGGAGAGGGTTGTTCAAAACTTGTTCAAGCCTGGTTGGTTGATTGGCTTGCCTGAATGTCACAGGCTTCATTTCATCACTTCACCCTAAACCCTAAACTCTAAACTCTAGGCCCTAAAGATCCCTAAAGCCTAAACGCCCCCAAAACCTTAACAGCCTAAACGACCTCCATATGTCGACCTCCCTGCAGCCGCTCTGGCCCTGCAGACCGAAACCTTAAACCTATGTCATGTGTGCCCTTAAACCCAATAATCGATAGGATCAGGGGGCCCCTTGGGGATATAGGCGCTCTCAATAAGGCCGCCTATTCAGAGAGCTAGAAGCAGGGTTAAGCAAGGTCCCCTTTAAGGGGTCTCCCTAATACCACCTGGGACCGCAAGGCATTATGATTCAGGCTGGTCTGTGGCTATTCATGGTGTTTCTAAGCGCCAAAATCCCGAAGCTTGCTGCCAAAACCCCAAGAGAAAGCCTCGAAACCTGGATTCCCGAAATACCCGAATCGTCAAACCCTTACTGTATGGGTTCAAACTATGACATACTGCAGAGTTCCGAAGTCGATGTTGAGTGAAAAAGTCCCGACGCTTCGCAGTCCGTCTTCGGGTTTGAACTTAGAGAACCCTATAAACCAATTTCTTGAGTCCACGGATTTTGGGCATAGAAGATTTCGAGATTGGGGCCTGGTGTTGAAGTATCATTGAGGTTTTAGGGCTTAGAAGGAAGTTTAAGGGTTAGGGGTTTAGGGTTTAGGAATTTAGGGACCAAGACACCTCGCCGCAGGAGGTGCAGTGGCTCAAGCAGATGTCCTGGCCGATGCGGCGGTACAGTTCGCCTGGGATACCGGGTCAACGCAGCCGTAGTTCGCTTCTGTCAGAGATTCCACCACAAGTGGTAAGGACCAAAAGCGACGTAAACTTCTGTAGCCCATCCCCTAAGTAACCCCAAACGTAGTTCCCCCAGAGGGTCCAAGTACCCAAATAGTAGGGTTTTAGGTCCCAAAATCCATACTCTGAATGGTTTTGGGACCTTGAAACCTTACTATTTGGGTACTTGGACCCTCTGGGTCCTATATTGAAGACCTTCAAAACCAAACCATAGAAGTCGGAAGCCTTCAGTCACTTCAATCCCTATGGACCTTAATTTCCTAAACCATAAACCCATACAGCCCTGGTTCAGGGTTTAGGGTTTAGGGTCTAAACCATAAACCCATACAGCCCTGTAGCAGCTTTTCAGCAGCAGAACCGTTATTAGAACCCTTCCCAGGAGCCTGAAAAGCTAGCTTTGTAGGCCCCTTGCGAATGCCCTTAAAAGAGCCCTCAAGGAACCCTTGAAGGAACCCTTGAAGGATCCTGTAAAGGATCCCTCAACCCTAAACCGTGATCCCTTCAAGGATTGTCAAGGCGCGTGCAGGCATGCCACAGTGCACGCAGCGGTAGCGCAGCTCAGCCCGCGAGGGTGTCTTCGCCATGGGGGCCGTTCTCTGGTCGAGTCTCTTAAAGACCCTAAACCCTAAATCCTACACCCTAAAGAGCTCCTTGGGGGTCCTTTTAAGGGATGCTTATAAAGGGGTTCATTTGAGGGATCTGCCTTCAAGGCCTCCTTCGAAGCCCCTTTGAAGGGTTCGATAAGGGCACTACTACCGTGAAGCTTTATGGGGTTTGTGTTTAGGGTTTAGGGTTTAGGAGTTTGGGGCTAGAGGGTTGAGTGAAGCTTTACACCAGTTTACTGTGGTTACGAAGGATAAAGCATGTTAGAACGTCTTTCTGGCTCTGCACAGCGGGATTCGAGCTTGTATGCTTGCATTTTCGGTTCCAGGAGTGCCAAGTATGGACTCTAGACCTTACTTATAGGCCCCATAGTAGTTCCTTTTTGGGGTTACCTTATAGGATTCTAAATATGAACTCCAAAAAGGAATTACTATGGGGCCTATGGGTAGACTTTAGTTGTTTCATGATGCAACACTGCTTGAAGCATACGCTGTTTGCACCGGCTCTAGGGTCACTGGGGTCGCCAGCATTGACAAAATCCTAAAACTAAACAACCCTATTAAAGCCCCAAACCCTAAAAACCCTAAACCACCCTGTTGAAGGTTCCCGAAATCTGATGGTATCACTTCAAAGCCTGGTTGGCATTGTGCCATGATTTACCTTATCTTGGGGTCCTGAAAAAAATGGATCCTACTATTTAAGGTACTATATTAGGGTCCTCTATTGAGTATGATATGATTCCATGCTCCGAAGGCTAGGGCGGCTAAGATGCTTCCCGTCAACTTCGTAAGCCAACATGAAGCGAATGTTTGACAAAACAAGAAATTGCTGCAGCTGAAACAGCAGCAGCCCTAGCCCCTAACCCCGCGACCTCCAGCCAAAACCCCTAAACCCTAAACCTGTATCCCTGAAAAAGCTATCTCCTGTGTATAAATTCATGGTCGAGACACCACATCGAAGCCCTTAGGGATGTATTAGGGAGTTCCGAGGCGAAACAATACAGATAAGTTTAGGGTTTAGGGTTGGGGGGGGTTAGGCTTTAGGGTCTAGGGTTTAGGGGCTTTCGACCGAGTAAACCACCACAAAGCCTGAATACCGTGATCCCTCAAAACCGCAATAATCTTCAACAACAAGCCCCTGGACCCCTGACCTCAGAACAAGTCCCGTACCCCAACCAAACAAACACTAAACTACTCCTAAACCCAAGCGAAACTGAACCGAGACACAACATTCTAAACATCCCTGAACCTCCACCCTAGACCCTAAACCCTAAACCCCTAAACCCTAAACCTCCACCCCTAAAGCCCAGCGAGACTCCACCGAGACCACCGAGCCGGGTACGGCAGGATTTTCGGGATAGCCGCAGATCCCCGGACTGCCATCCTGGTCCAACCGGGATGAGGGATTACTATGGGTTTTAAAGAAATATCTATCTATCTATCTATACACTAAGAATATAAGGTAAAAAAGAACTGTATATCTATATTATATATAAACTATATGAATAAGAAAAAGTACAACAGTAAGAAGAGTAAGAATACGAATGCTGCTGATGTGAAAACTACTTATAAAATAACGATAGTGGGGATGAGGGTGCGAAAGTGGATGCATAATTAGGATAGGGCCTTTCGTGTATGTCCTGGGTTTGGGATTTAGTGGTTTGGTATATACTGTAGTATTTGATAAAACGGGACTATGAGGGGATACGATGACGATGACAGTTAGGAGCATGGTTGCTAGCTTTATTGTTGGCATTCCTGGTGCATTTCAGTGTGTGGAGCTGGCATGGTTTGCTGACGATGGTATTGGAATTGCTGGCCTAAACCCTAAACCCTAAATTTGTCCTCGAGTTTGGAGAATTAACTACATAGATTTTGGTTGTCTACTCCACCACAGCATTTCTATCATGTCGGATTTCTACGATGTTCTTCTTGCTGCTGAACCCCTGAACCCTAAACCGATAAACAAGTACCGAACGACATGAAATGCCACGGTCTGCCGGGCCCACTGAAGTCTACTTAGACTATTGCGGGGACCTCGGGTTTGGGACTTAGATTTCTGTTATATATTTTTAGTGGAAAGAGCCGATAGTACATCTGCCTGCCTGTCTTCATGGAGTCTTACTAGACTGCTGTCCTTCGTCCCAATAAAACGCGACACTCCTACAGCCAGAGTCCCTTCATGTATGGCTGTAGGGCTCGAGGGTTTGGGGTATATAATTTCCAGATAAAGCTTTTGGAAATCTGGCAGGACTGAGCTTTACAGTGAACCCCAGAAAGTTGGAACATGGGTTTAGGAGGATTAATGCTGGGATCCCCTATACTCTACCTTAAGGGCATGAGGATATTGATGTTCCAACTTTCTGGCTTCTACTATATGGCAACACACCCAAACCCCGCCTGAACCTTCATCTTCGAAGATGTTGCTGAACGGTACAACTCCAGGCAACCAGAAGTTATTGGAAGAAGCCGCATGCCATCATTGGCCACAGAAATTGATCTTGGCTCCCGAAACTCTAAACCCTTAATCCCAAAACCCTAAACCCTGTACCCAAAACCTGCACCTTAAACCCTAAACCCCTAAACCCTAAACCCTAAATTCGAGACCGCCAGGCCCTAACCATCCGGCCTTGTTGGGCGGTAGGAAGCTCTGGAACAGGTCGTGGAAGAAGTCAAGACGTGATGTGGCCATGCCATACTTCTCCGAAAGCTCCTAAAGGGGTTTAAGGTTTAAGGTTTCATAGGGGGTTTAGGGGTGCAGGGTTTAGCTTTTTGGGGTTTAGGGTCTTCTCTTTGTGACCCAATCAACCCAAAACCCCAAACCCTGAACCTTGACACCTCAACCTAAACCCTATACCGGTTGAAGGCCAAGTTGTTCGAAAGCTCCGGTGTCTGAGACAAGGCAGTAACATAGTGATCCGAGTGTATAGCAAAGATATCACCCCATGACCCCGCTGTAAAAGCACTGCAAAAAGCACCAAAACACGACCTTTACGTATCGAGGACGCAACTGAATTGTTTTTGGAGACGGCCTTCACCATCACAAAACAGAAGTCTAGCACAGCACAGAAATTAAAGACGGCGCTCATCATCATAATATAGGCTGTTGTAGAAAGATGCGATGCAGCAGTCGCAAGAACACCCGCAACAGTCGACCAGGAAAGACAGTAGTTGTAGGGCTGCTTCCACATGTGGCGGCAACAAACCACGGTCATGAGAAGCAGAAACAGGGCAGCCATGATCATGATCAAGATCTTGATCATCACCATCAACACGTCACGATCATTGCCATCATGCCAGCACCTGCACCATCCCGCACCAGAACAGCAGCACACAGCAACTTCACCGCTCTAAGCCAAAACAGCACGTCTCCTCCATGGTGGGCTTAATCTCGACCTCCTTAGAGTGATCATCCTCATCCTCCCTTGCGGCCTGGGGCTTGACTCCGGCTTACTACTACGAGGGCTAAGTGTAAGAGTTTGAAACTACTGACATCTTACACCCGAACCCGAAACTCGAAACCGGAAACTCGAAAATCGAAACCGCAACCCGAAACCCTCAACACTGCACACCCTATACCCACACGCTGGAAGATGCAACGAGGAAGGACTTCTTCTATTCAGCCCAAGGCCTCGTTGCCAAAGCTTCTTATGGGAAATGCGAGAACGGAAAAACAACAAAAAATAAGAACTAGATTGCCAGGGTGGCTTAGGCATAAACGTCCAGCACCAGCTTACAAACCCGGCCTTCTATCAAGCAAAGCTGAAGCTTATTTCTGTCTGCCAGGAAAAATCAAACCTGAATCCCTCCAACATGATACTAGTAAGTTATGCAGACTGTACATCAACAAGTTCGAGTAGAACCAATAGAAATCCCAGCACCGCCACCCCAAACCGTGAACATCAACCTTCCCCTGCAACTTAAGCAAACCGTTCCAGTGTAAAAAGAGTTTCATGCGGTCATACAGGCTGACACAACACCCTATATCAGTTCGATGATGGGAAGTTTTACAGTGCGTGATGGGGCTTTACGAAATTCCAAATGCAGGGGCCTTCATGATTATTAAATGGGAAGTTTTACAGTGCGTGATGGGGCTTTACGAAGTTCCTAATGCAGGGGCCTTCATGATTATTAAGCTAAGGTTTGGGTGTATAACCGCGGAGAGAGATATATATATATGTATATATGTAATTATTATTGTATATATATATATATATATGCAAGTATGGAGCGCTAAAGAATACTGTTCAAAGCACTTGTTTCAGGCTTCTAGCGCTTAGGGTTTAGGGGTTTAGGGTTTAGTGTTTAGCCAAATTCAGGGCCCCATAACCCCAAACCCTGGAACCCTAAACCCCACTACGCTCTAAACCCCAAGCCCCAAAGCCCCAAACCGTAAACCCTACGTTGTGCCTCCTTCCTTTCTGCTCGGCATTGCAGCTCGCTGTCGACCTCTCCACAGTACAGAAGGCTGTTCTCAGGGAGGTTACTAGATTCTTCCCGGATCAGCCTAGTCTAAAGGCTCAGTCGGGATTTGTAGAAAGACCTTGTAGAAGAGTATTCTCTTAAGAACTTGGGCTTCAGAATGGCAGGTGTGTAGTTGGGATTTCAGCGGCCCGCTCGCTGGCTGGTCCAAGGCGCGGGGAGCGGGTTCTGGGGTATAGGGTTCTTGGGTTTAGGGGTTTTGGGAGTTTAGGGTTTAGGGGTTAGGGTTCAGGCCTGCTGGGTGCGAAATTCTTCGATTGCAAGTCTGCTGAAGTTCTACGTCCCCTAGATAGTTAGGGAGCCCCAAACTCATTAAAAAATGGCCCTTTCCAAAATTGGCCCCCTTTGGCACAAGGTCTTCTAAACACACACACACACAGAGACAGAGCTCGCACCAAAACCCTTGCGATCTTTAATCAGAATAGTAAAACCCTAATATAGGAACCCCACATTGTAATATTTACCCATAGGCTCCATAGTAGTTCCTTTTTGGGATTACCTTATAGGATTCTAAATATGAACCCCAAAAAGGAACTACTATGGGGCCTATGGGTAGGTACTTAGGACTAGGACCCTTTGGGTTTAAAGGGCCGCATGGCAAAGTCGAAGCAAATTTTAGCACTCAAGGCAGAGGCCAGACATAGCCTTCAACGAGCAGGGCCCATTATACTATAAATGTCTTAAGGAACCCCCAAAATAGTGTAGGTAATTATTCTAAAGCCCCTATATGCTAAGTTTTCAAGAAGCGGCATGCAGCTGCAAAAAAAGCGAGAGCAGCGCCATAGCCATTGCTATAAGTTGCACTCGCGATCTATGAAGTCTTCTCCGCTCCATGCTCCAACTTTCGTACTTTGCGAGCCTGCACGATTGCAGCTGCCTCGCTTTCTGACACACCGGTCGAAAAGAGTTGAACCTTCAGAGCAACCTCAGGCCATTTGCTCATGAGATCACTGTAGGCATGAAGCTTGAGCACTTCTGCACAGTGGTCTTTGATGTAGGAGAGACAAACCTTCTCGAGCTGTGTGGCCTCGAAAACGTGTGCCTGGCGAAGGATGCTGCAGACCCGCTCTGCGCTGAGCTGTTTGCAGAGCTGCGCTTCGCACCACCGCTGAAGCCGTTCTACCTGACTATATAAAAATCTGGAAGTGCCCAAACATGTTGAGCAAGCCCTACTATATGTATTTGTGCGCGTACATGTTCGACCTACTGCACCAAACCTACTACGTGGAGGGGCTCTGACGAAAGAAGTTTTAACCTTTGACATCGCCCCACCTGGTACTTGTGACTGACTGTCCACAATGCCTCCATCGGTGAAGGATGCCGACTGCCATCTTCTTTCAAAATTTGGCTCGACGGCTCTGCTGCAAGGTCCTCGGCAGAGGGCAGGGTGTCAGTGTAGAGAAACTTTAAGAAGGCTTTGAAAGTGGCCACGTTGCAGTCTTCAATCATGATCACCTTGGATTTGGACTCCTGCATGCCAGAGCTCAGCTGCTTCTTGAGCACCTCCGATCTCGCGCAGAGAACTTGGGAGTGCCCGGGGATCACCTCGCCCTGCACCCTAAACTGCATGTCGCTGCAACCAGCTTCCTCGAGTAGAGCCTGCATGTCGCGAAGCAGGGTCGGTTCTGGAACATCCACGGCCGCCAGATCTGTGTGACGGATGCCACGACAACGGACTTCCAAAACGAACTTCAAAGTCAAAGTGTCGTCGTGGACCCACTCAGATTGCAACAGCTGCTCATGTGTCAGACCAAAGATTCCGATCGCTGCAGGAGGGGATCCTTCTGGATGCACATCCGGGCCATGGGTCATCCCATGCGAGCTCCGGACGATGTCATCGCGTGTGGAACCCCACTGGACGAAGTCCCCGTTACTCCTTCTGACGTATATGCTGTAGCGCAATGCGTAGGGGGGCACGTCGAAGAAACCAGGACATGACCGTATGGCAAGGGAACCGCAGATGTTCTTGCTATCGGTCGTAAGACCGACAGGGCCAGCGAAGGGATTGTAAACAAACCTGAGCCGGATCGAGTCTACCCAGCACACGCCGCCGTCCGCATAAATCCTGGCTTCTTGGCGAAGTGCCGATTGAAGCCACGACATCGAGAGAAGCTTCCATGTGAACTCCCCCTTCAGGATTTGATGGCCGAAGTTCGTAGACACATCACCAACGGCAAACACACCGCTTTTCAGGCGAAGCTGTGGGACCGCTTTGCCCGAAGGCGGCAAGTCGACAAAATCTCCTCCATCCTCGTCCGCGTCGATGTCTCTTCTAAATGCTTCGTCCGCCTGGTTGTCCTGTGTCTGATCATTGAGCTTCTCTTGCAGCTGTTCCAGCTCCCGTCGCAACCGTTGCCGCTCCCTGGCCTGCAGAATTTCTTCATCAATTTCGCGAGACCGCGCCTCTGCTGCTTGCAGCCTCAGTTTAGTGGTCTCGATCTCCGCCTGTAGCTCGTCGGTTGTCATGGCCGCTGTTGCGCAAAACGGAGAGCCTACAAGACAGCACGGTGAAGCCCTCTACTTGCTCACGCACTTCGCCTTGCGCTTGAAGTTGAAGTTGAAATGCGAAACTTCAAGCAGCTACAACCTGGACCCCCAAAGCATGTAGAATAATAACCTTTTATAGGTGTTGGGCAATTATTTTACCAATTTTGGGGGGGCTAGGAATACATATCTACAGTTGAAAATGTTTCGATTGCCCTCAAATTCTGTAACTGAGTTCGTATGGCGGATCTGCCTTCCTCGAGCTTGGACGAATACGGGAAGGCGCGGTTTAGGATTTAAGGTTTAGGGGATAAGCTCTAAATCGCGAACCTTAGACCACCAAACCCTACTCCTGAACCTCTAACCCTGAATCTCAATGAGCCCCAAAAGCCTCTCAAACCCTAAACACCCTAAACCCTAAACGGCCCCAAACCCTAAATCTCGTCTGTAACCATCCTAAGTCACATATATAACTACCATTATGGAATTAGGCCCCTAAAACCATAATAAGGATGGTCTTTTGGGACCTAATTCCATGATATAGGGGCCTTAATAGTCAGAATGGGTGTTGGGGTCTAGTATACCATAATTATAACAAGGAACAACCAAAATAGTATTGGTAATTTATTAAGGCCCCTATATTGTAGATTGTAGACCGTCTGGGTAACCCTAAATCCTAAACCCTAACAGTGTTGGGGATTCCCGAGACTGCCGGCTTCCAAGCTTTCTGTGTTTGAAGCTTAGGGCTTCGGGATTATGAGGGTTTCGGGATTAAGGTATAAGGTTTAATTACGAGGGTTTCGGGATTAAGGTATAAGGTTTAATTATGAGGGTTTCGGGATTCAGGTATAGAGTTGAGGGTTCAGGGATGAGGGTTTGGGGGTTCAGCTTAAGGGTTCAGGGATTCGGGAGTCTCACTGAGCCTCTACTGGCAAGTCCTCCTACAATGAAGGTTCTTTTGGATTTGAGGCTTCAATCCCAGACAGTTCGAAAGACTTCCTTCAGATGTGAACTTGGTGGGAGCTTTCGGCTCTATACTCGAATCTCAGAAAGTCTACTGCAAATAAAACCCTCCTTAACTGCGTCCTTCATTTTCTGCGACTACCATATTTACACCTAGTGGGCCTCGTCTTAACAACACATGGGAGTTTCCGAAAATAGGGGACCCTAATATAGTACCCTAAATAGTAGGATCCGTACTATAAGGACCCCCAAAAAAGGTACCCCTAATTTCGGAAACTCCCACATTGTCCTGCAAAGATGTCTTCAAGCAGACCCCGCTGCATCCAAACTCTTGCGATCTCTCTGGGGTTCAAGGTACTGGTTAAGGTTTAGGGTTTAGGGTTTAGGGTTTTAAGGGGAATACTTCCCCAAATCAGGATGGTAAAACCTAATATAGAAACCCCACATTGTGATATATAGGTACTTAGGACTAGGACCCTTTCGGTTTGAGAGGGTTCTAGGGTATCGACTCCGCTCAAACACCGCTTCTCTGCTGGCTCTTGTGCATGGTCCTTTTTCTTCATCGCAACTTTTCAAGGGCTCATGTGAGGGTGTTGGGATAAAAGCCTCTTGTGTAGAATGAGTAGAACCCTGCGCGGAACATGTGTGATCTACAAACTCTAGGACTCTAGGCCGGTTGGCTGTAAGAACTTCTGTACTGAATATTCCGATTTCCCAGATGCCAATCCCTGGAACCGAAACTGCACCCTCCCGGAAGCAATAAACATCCCTGAGCTCCAAACGGGGCGCCAATCTCAGGGTATAAGGTTCAGGGGTGAGCTCGAAGTTTCAGCAGAAATCCGTGCCCTTGCATTCCCGCTCTTCGTCTTTCAGCGTGCCTTCTTTTTCAGGTCGATAAACTTGTCTGGGGGCAGGAAGACTTCTTGCAGGGCCTCGCAACAGCATTCTGTTGGGATGATGCCGGCGATACACAGTGGGTTCGGGGTCCTGCACCAAGCTCCATAATTCGTTCCGGAACGAAGCCTCTTCGTTTACAGTAGAAGCCCAAAAGTTGGAAACCCAGTAGCCTCAGTCCTTAAGAGTAATGTATACGGAATCCCAGCACTCTTTGGCCTTAATCCGGTTTCCAACTTTATGGGGTTTACTGTAACTGCAGGAAGGTCTTGTAGGGAGAGAGGAAGTGCCCTGAGAGACCGGAATCAGAGAAACGGCCCTAAGAGACCGGAACCCTCAGAATGAACATGCATCCGAAAACTCGAAAGCCACCGAAGAACGTAGGGTTTAGGGTTTAGGGTTTAAATTAGGGCTTAGGGTGTAGGGTTTAGGGTAAAAACAACTTCGCAACTTGTTGACACAAGAACATCGCGAAGCCAAGCACCAACAATCTTCCACAACAGGTGGGCTCAGTAGGCTCGATCTTTCTTCTAACCCCTATAAACTAAACCCAAAACCCCTGCACCTGGAGATCAGGGATCCAGTGCTAGCGTCTTAGGCTTGTTGTGGTTGGCTTTTTAGCGCAGGTGCTTGGGATCTTAGAACCATGTAACATAGGATTCTTAACAACATGTTTGGGTAAACTATACCGGAGGATATGTCCTAATTATTTCGACCTTCCAAAAAGGATCCCTCCGCAAGAGGCCAGAGATACTAACCCTAAGGGTCCAAAGGACCCAATAATGAGGTACTCGGTTTTAGGATAGTAGTTATGTAGGTTAGGATTTTGGAGAGTATATGACTATTAGGTACTTGGACCCTTGGGGCTAAGTGCCGTCAAGCAGACGGAACCTCTGGAAGTGGGACGAGACACCAAAAGCAACAACCCCAGAGTCGGCGTAAGGGTCTCTGCCTATAGCAGAGCTATGGGGTTTAGGGTTTAGGGTTTAGGGGTTTAAGGGTTCAGGGTTTAGGGTTTCTGGGGTTTAGGGTTTAGGGATTTAAGGGTTCAGGGTTTAGGGTTTATAGGGTTTAGACTTCAGGTTTTGTCGTTGTAATACTTTCTGGGACAAGCTGATTGCATAAGGCCCCAGACAAACTTACACATCACAAGAACATGAGGCGACCAAAACCAGGGAGCAAACACTTGAGGGTCTGGGGAAGCTCTGTCCTCTTTTCAAGACGAAATGTCATAGCCGTCAGACCTGTAAGGCCCTGATGGGGGGTTTCCGAAAATTAGGGGTACAGCGACAGCACTACTTAAGAAAACATTGGATTAAGAAAATGAGACTCTGGATTTTGCGATTGATAGGGTTCTACATGAAATACCAAGCGCGGTTAAAATAAGAAAACCAGGGTACCCTCGTCCGCGAGTCTCATTTTCTTATTTCGCTCTGTCATACTAGTGGGCGTAAACATGGGCTGTGCCGTATGAGGGGTTCCATACATCAGGGGCCTTCGCCTAGAGAATCTCAGGACATCTAAGCATCAAAACCTTAGTATTTGGCGTGTCCTAAGCGCTTCGTGCCGTGACTCTGCTGAAGGCTCAGTTGGGCTAGAGGAACTTCGAGAGACATCGTTAGGGTCTAGGCTTTAGGGTTATTTAGGTGCGTTCTGGGACAAAGGAAAATAAGAAAATGCCAGAGTCTCGTTTTCTTATTTAGGTGTGTTCTGGAACGAAGGAAAATAAGAAAATGCCAGAGTCTCGTTTTCTTATTTAAGTGGGTTCTGGAACGAAGGAATATAAGATCCGACAGCTCAGGGGCCCGTCCTACACCTCCAGAGTCCCGAACCTGCTCCTACAAGCCCTCAGAGCCCTCCACGATCACACCCAAACCCTTGACTTTGCGCAGCAGTCCNCAGGGGCCCGTCCTACACCTCCAGAGTCCCGAACCTGCTCCTACAAGCCCTCAGAGCCCTCCACGATCACACCCAAACCCTTGACTTTGCGCAGCAGTCCTTGAACGGTCGGAAAGCTGCTCGAGCTACTGTAGAATGGGATAACGGAGCTGCATTCAATACTATGTTTGAAGATTCATGCCTTCACTAAGGGATCTTGGGCCTGCTGGGTTTGAGGTGGGGGAAAGTCGTCGTTTGTTCTTGGGCCCTGGACATAGCTATATAAGAAAACGGCCTTAAGAAAACCAGACTAACCTGACCCATCCCAGATTAAATTTTCCCACAAACCCAGCCGCTATCAAAATAAGAAAACCAGACCACCCTCGTCCCAGAAAGTATTTTCTTATACAGCGCTCCCGCTGTACCTTGTTTTGGGGTCCTTGTAAATTTAGGGTTGTGGATTAGATTAGGGTCTCCTATTTTCGGAAATCCCCATCTCGCCACCTTTGAAGCCTGGGTCTCGGCTATCGTATCAATGCTCTGACCAGGCAAGGACCAACGCAATACCCACAAGGGACCTTGTTGTGAACTGTTGTTGAGGGTTTCAGGTTTAGGGTTTAGGGCAAACTTATAGTCGCCAATGCCGTTCCTTTCATTGGAAAACCACTTTTGTGGTCATGACCTTTAAACTATAGGCAACTGGCTCCGCATATACGGATTTCGGAGGAAGTCTGCTGCAACTTAGAAAGGCTCCCCTGTTTGCAGCCCTGCACGGCCCGCAGTAAAGGCCTTTGTGGGGGTTCCGGCCTATCATCTGGCAGTCGAGGCAGCATGCTCGTGTCCGAAAACCTGAAAACCAATTAAAGCAAAATATGGAACTCTATTCGAGGCCCCCTGTCTGCATTTTTTTGGTTTGAAATCAACATAGAAACACACGCACAACACTTCGAAAAGAAAACCCCGCATCCTAAGCCCCGCGCCCTAATGTTTTCATTCATATAAGACCCAGTATACACTAAGATCGCCTAACCCTAAGCCCTAAACCCTGAACCCTAGAGCCTGAACCCCTAAAGCCCTTAACCCTAAACCCCGAACCCCAGGACCCTCTGCATTCTCGAGGCTGCAGGATGTGGGAGCCTTCTGATCGACGATGCCCGTGCTCTCCAGGCCAGCCACCTCCTGCAAACCAAGCGGCCGCTTGGAGGCTGACTTTAAGGGTTTTGGTTTTTTTTTGAGGTTTACGATGTTGGGTTTAGGGGTTTAGGGTTTTGGGGTTTAGGGTTTTGGATTTTGGGTTTAGGGGCTTCTAGGGCTGGAAGTTAAGGTGTCGGGCCTTTGTCNGCAATATATATATATATATATATATATATATTTATATTTATGTATATATATATATATATATGGAGGAGGGATCCGTAGAGTTTAGGGTTTGGGGTTTAAGGGTTGGGGGTTTAGAGGTTTTGGGCTAGGGGTGTTGGGGTTTAAGAGTTAAAGGTTTCGGATCAAACCTAAGGGATCGTGGGACGTAGTAAGTAAGGACCTATACTTCCCCTCTGCCCCCCCACATGTGGTATACTCCTGACCTTCACGATACCCAGAGCCAGAACTGAGTACGCAACCAAGTCAACCCTAACCCCTAAACCCTGAGCCCTGAACCCTATAAACCCTAAACCCTGTTCGACCGCAAAATGCACATCTGTGACATAAACCTTCCAATCTAAACTCCGGCGCCGTATCTTGAAACCTGCCAAGCCCATGGGCTTTGAAGCCCCCCAAAGGGTCCGAAGCACCTGTATAGTAGTATAATATAGTGCATAATGGAGTAAAGTAGATTACAGGATAATAAGTGCCCTTTAAAGGAACCCCATTCTAATCCCAAAGGGTCCTAAGTACCCATATGTTAGAATGCACAGGGGGGGGGGGGGTTTCTATATTAGGAATTACTGTTATGATTTGGGGGAAGTATTCCCCATAACAGTACCTAGGACCCTTCGGGCCCTTGGATTTGCTACTAGAGGTCCGCATGATCACTATAAAGCATGCGAGCTGAAACTACGCCTAGAAGCCTAAGAATGAAACCCTAAGGGCTTGGAGGTCCCTGTACCTGGCTAGGTACTGTTATGGGGAATACTTCCCCAAATCATGATAATAATTCCTAATATAGAAGCCCCACACTATGCTAGATAGGTACTTAGGACCCTTTGGGCCTATATGATGAATTGATACATAGTTTAAGGTTTAGGGTTTATAGGGTTATATACGATGCCACCACTTGGCCTCAGAGTTCCAATATATAGGAACCCCTCCAACGTAAAAGTCTATTCTATGTAGGCACACGGACGGGAAGCTCCTCGATTCTCCAAGCCACCGGGAAACAACAACAACTTAGCGTAGGGTTCCTGTGCGGGTGCCTTGAAAGGGACACAAGAGGGCTTTTACAAGCGATCACGTTCATTCTTTTTGTCACCCCTGCGATGCCTGCAGTATCTTGAAGGGGGACTGCATGGATGGATCCCACCATCTGTCAAACTTTCCCTGCGAGCCAGGTGGTTGACATCATGTGGATTGAGGGTTTGCCGCAAGATCCTCAGAACTTACTTTCTTGCAGGTGTCAGCACACGCTCTCTACTCCAGACCCTTCAAGAGTAGGGTGATGAATTTGGTCTTAGGGTGTAGGGCCGGTATAGGGTGCCAAGCTTGGCATGTGGAAATAGATCTAAATGAGTGTGTCTACGTTCCACTCTGGCAGGACTTACGGGGGAGAGCTGAAAGGCTTCAGGTTTATCTTTTTGGTGGAACCCAACTTCGGAATCACTGTAGCTCAAAGCCTGTTGCAAGCTGGGCAAATGCCGTGATCCCAGCGAAACCATAGAGGTCCTAAACCCTGCAATCTTCTCAGCCAGCAACCGCAAACACCAAAATCTCAAAACTCTGAACCTTAAACCTTGTGTGAGGCCATAAGTAACAAGGCACATTCACCACAACCCTAGACGAAACCTGTTCACGATGAGCAAGGTGGCAAGTTGGGGCTTCCGTTGAAAAATTGTGTGCCCCAGTTCCCTTAATGCATTATCCTTGTTGCGTGATTGGGATGTTGAGTCACGGCTAAGGCCCTCGTAGAACACGTCTAGAGCCTAGCGGCCTTATAGCTGAAAGAAGAGTTGGGTCAAGGGTTGAGGTTGAGCTCCCTGCGCTTCAGCCTTACTGTTTAGATTTTAGAGTCTAAGGCTTTAGAGGCTTTAGGGTTTTCCCCCATATCAGTGGATTCTCAAGAAGCCAACACGCGAGGTATCGCCAACACACATCGGCAGTCGACCCCTTCATAAACTATGGTTTCAACGCCACCCCAAACAAGAAACTAACCTGCAAAATTCACTTCCAAGACACGTGAACCTGATATCCAAGAATCGACCACCCGCAACCCCCTGTTGGCCACTTAAGGGCTTGGGCCTAGCTCTCTACCTGAACAACATTGTAGCTTATTGAAATGTGAGCATGCAGCATGCAGCAGTTTATTGAAGCTGACAGCCAAACCCAACCCGCCAAACTAATCTACCCCTCATTCTACATCCTAAACCCTAAACCCCCCTAAACCCTAAACCCTAAACCCTCATCCTAAATCCTGCACCCTGAGCCCTGAGACTAAACCTTTTGTAATCCCGAACCCAAGCCTGAAAAACCCGAAGACACACACACACACACAAATCGACAGATTCACAACTCACCTGAGGAGAAACAGACTGCAGTGAATTCTGAAGCGCTCTGCAGCTCCGTCATGTATCTTCCCTACGACCTCAACTGCATTTCAGACCTGCAACACCCGAACCGTGGAACCTATAAGACCCCTGTAGCACTGGTAAAAGCCTCCGTAAGACTTTTCTTCAACCTACCACAACCCTCACAACCCCAACCTTTTCAACACCTCCTGCCACCGAAGCCATATAAAACCCAACTTTATCAAAAATGAAAAAAGCTATAGAGCCCTACACCTTCCCATTCTTGAGGGGTGTTGGGCCTTCTCCTGCTCCTCCTCCTCCGGCGCGGGCGGTTCATCTTTGGAGCCCTTTGAGTCCTTAGAGCCCTTGGAGCCGTGGCGCTCCCTTTCCTTCTCTTTTTCCTTCTCTTTCTCCTTTTCCTTTTCCTTTTCCCGCTCTTGCCTCGGCAATTCAAGGGGTCTTATAGGGTTTAGGGGCTTGTCAGGCGAATGAGTTTTTGGGGGTTTAAGGCTTAGGGTTTAGAGGGGTTTAGGGGCTTATAGGGCTTAGGGTTTAGGGGGGTTTCGGGGCTTAGGGTTTGGCGGGGGGGGGGGGNCTTTTTTGGCTTTTAGGGTTTAGGGCAATGCAGGATTGCGATGTGAAGTTCTCCTTCTCATCTCCTGCCTCAACTTTACTGTTTAGGGTTGAAGGGCATCGGGGTTGGGGGCTTCGGGAATATGGGGTTGAGAATTACAACGCTCAGCTGGATTCTTGTCTGACACATATGGGTAGTTGTCAAAATTATGGCCCCTCTTTGGGTACCCTAAATAATAGGTGCCGTATTATAATAGGGACCCAAAAAGGGACCATAATTTTGACAACCACCCATATATGACCCCAAGGTTGAAACAGAATGGATTGAAGCGCTCCCTCGCGTTAGGGGCTTAGGAATCGAAGCAATTAGCAAGAGTATCCCCTTGCAGTTCCTAGATAGTTATACTGCGCCACGCCATTTTAACAGCAACACTGTTGAAATGATTAACGTCCGTATGCTAAGCCCCATGCAGCCCTTCACAAATCCCCATAACACAACTAGTTAAAACCCATTTATTTAATTCGTAAGGTCCCTATGTTCCAGAATCATAGGTTTGGGGGTCTGGGCGTCTTGGCTTGAGCCGTCCCGGGGAGCTGGGGTTTGGGAGTAGTGGCCTCGGTTCTTGCTGATGTTCGGGAGTAGTTTTCTATTAGATTTCTTGTAGGGGGGGACCTCAGAGGGACCCCAGTTTACAGAACTCCTGACTGTTGGGCTTTGCGGCTTTGTGATTTGGACCTTAGGGAGATCGGCTTTTGAAGCTTTGGATCATGTGTTTAGGATTTAGGCTGACGAGTTAACGGTGTTGAGTCAACTGAAGAGCCTAGACTATTATACACCATGCAAGCAAGTGTCTGATGGTGCGCATAGAAGCTGCGCTTAGGCTGTCGGGGAAAAAGTTCTTTCCTTAATTAAAGACAACGTAAGTAGAAAAAGCCGAAGAGACACCACATACACTTACCGATGTCGTCTAAGCACTACTTCAACATCAGGTTTTAAAACATTGCAAAGTTTTATGATGAGCCACTACAGCCTAGTAAACTCGCAAATCACCAATAGCTCATCGATGGAACATAATAAGAAGATTCACAACACTTAGCCTAGCTCCAAAACCTGCCAAACAGTAGCCTAGCTCCAAAAAACCTGCCAAACAGTAGGCTATACTTATGACCCTTGAAAAACTACAAGGGGCCCAAAAAGGGCTAACCTTTTGAGTTATAGTAGGGTTGTATGAGCCTCAAAAGGTTAAAGATTAGCTACTCAGCCCTCAAGAAAAAAGTCACTGAAGTCACAACACCCTAAACCCTAAACCCTGAGAGTCCGGAAAATGCCAGGCCGAGGTTACGACTTCTTCGCTTTCCTGGCACCAAGGAGGCCAATCCCGGGCTGTGGGTGTCGGACGTTAGGGCTTGGGGTTTAGGGTTGTAGGGTTGTAGGGTGCTGAGGGTTTAGGGTTTAGGGTTGTAGGGTTGTAGGGTTGTAGGGTGCTTAGGGTTTAAGGTTGTAGCGTTGTAGGGTGCTTAGGGTTTACGGTGTAGGGTTGTAGGGAGTTTAGGTGCTTAGTCGGGATTTTGGCTTTTGCTTGCAAGCTTGCGACTTTACAGATTCGGTCTCCTGGGTTTCTGGGGTTCAGCGTTGCTTAGTTGCTAAGTTCATAAGCCCCAGAAAGTATTCACTTTCGGTTTTATAGTGGGTAAGATTATCCCAAAAAGTGTAAAGTGTATCCACTCAGCTACTAAGGTTTTAGGGTTTGGGCATTTCGAAATTTCGGTTAAAAAACGTAAACCCCTGAACCTCGATCTAAAGTTTGGCCACCGGTGATGAGGATCCCACCTGTGCAAGCCAGGCAAATCGCTTTTCGTACCCCAAAGGGTCCTAAGTACCTATATACATAGTAGAATGTGGGTTTCTATAATTATTCGGACTTACTATTATGATTTGAGGAAGTATTCCCCATAACAGTACCTATGACCCTTTGGGTGCAGCAGCAGAAGGAGTTGAAGCACTGAGCCTAAGCCTCGGTGCCTTGTGCCTACTGTAATGTTCCCCAACGGCGGATTTCCCGAAACCCTATAACCCTGAAGCCTAAAATCCCGACCCTAAACAGCAAACTAAAACCATGAACCCTGCACCGTTAAACCCTGAAGCCCCAAAACGAAATTCTCGTTCTTCAGACTTGGTGACGGATTCCGTGCTCTTGACTCGGCAACATCTGCTTGACATCGGGGTTTAAGGTTTAGGGTGCGCCTCATATAGCATCAGTGTCTGCATGGTCTGCGGCTAGTTGGAGGATGTGTGGTTTCGGGTTTAGACAAATCTAATGCGTGAAGCTCTGCTTGAGGCCTAGGTCAGGTTAGGCCGTAGGTCTCTTATAAACAACGGGTGTCGCACTACAACTTGAAGTGAATACGCAGCAGACTCCAGCTCAACAGTGGTGAAGTTGTAAACTTCGCCTCTAGTCTCCAATTCCTTGGTAGTTTACAAACAAGAAGTGGTTAACAAACAAGAAGTCATAACGCATACTATGTTGTAGCATTTTGGGCCACAGGTATCGACCGAGCAACTAAACCGAAAAGGGCCTCTTGTCAACTGGCTCTTCCTCTTTGTCGATTTGGTCCTTCTTGACCTTGGTTCCTGGGCTCTGTGCAGAATCTTAACCCCTAAATCCTAGACCCTAGACCGTGTAAGCCTTCTGTGATCTTTCGATGAGCGTGGTGTAGGCCCTAAACCCTAAACCGTAGGGTTTTAGGCCACCTGAGAGAGTCTCTAGACATCTCTGGGGGCCGATGAGGTCCGTCATTATCAAATTGGCTCCAAGCCCCAGCCTCTCAGGTCTAGTGGTGAGGGTGTCATCAACTTGAGAACAACGCTCTAAACCCTAAAACCCCAAACCCTAAACCAATAAACCCGTAAACCCTAAACCATACGTAAACTTCATAAACACCTAAACCGCTCAACCCGAAACCCCAAACCCTAAACCAGAACAACGCTCCGGTCCCGAAAGCACAAGCTGCATCCCAGCATCGGAAGAGCCGATCATGATCTCCTCCGCCGTCATCAGCCTGTGCCTTCGAGGATACTGTATTGTACTTTGCTATAGTAGAATACTGGGGTTTAGGGTCAAGGGTTTGGGGTTTAAGTTATAAGTCGCTATGTTATATGATACTCTCCTGTATTATACTATACTGCGATCTACTATATTACACCATACTATATTATGCTACACGCAACAAATACTATTTAGACTGTACTACATTCGATTTTTGTATATACTACGCTGCACTATACTATAACGGTTCGGCCCGCACGGCTTAGGCTTCTTCGCTTCCTCTGCCGTGAGGCCGAGAACCTTGGAAAATAGGAGGCCTGGGATTCCCGACCTCGGGTTCCAAAAACCTATTACCTGGGTTTAGGGTTTAGGGACCCCAAAAGTATGTAGAATAATAGTCTTCTATAGGTTTTGGGCCATTATTTTGCCTAGATTTTGGGGGGGTTGAGGTACTCTAAGGCTCCCAAGAGGATCATGCGCCTTCTACGAGGGTCCAGGAGCCTTTTGGTCTAATGCCTACAATTCAAGGGGTGTGACCTAGTATTTTGTAGGGTAGTTGTCAAAATTATGGTCAAATAATAGGTGCCGTATTATAATAGGGACCCAAAAAGGGACCATAATTTTGACAACCACCCTGTAGGGCTTTATTTTGTCGGGTTTGGGAATACAGGTATGTCTTGACAACCCCAAGCCCCAAACCCTAAACCCCAAACCCCGGCGAGGGGCTGTCGGCATTCTTTTCGTCTAGCGGTCTGTACACACGAGGTGCAAAGGCCCATCAGAGCAAATACAAGCTGAAGTACAATTTCGGCGGCTGCATCGACACGGAACTGCGCCTGCCTGAAACATGAGGTTTTGACTTCAGGCTTCAGGTTGTAGGGCTGACTGGTTACATAATTCCTTCGCTTCTAAAAACCCAAACACGTAAATCAAATCCATCCTGGCTCGCGCGTTTGGCCCGCACAGAAAGAGAAGCAAAGGATCCCCACATGCCGAGAGTCCCAACTTTCGACCACATCGTAGTTTACTTGCCTTCTGTGCTTGTGGGAGATGGTATTCCCTAAAACCTAAACCCCCTAAACCATAAACCCCAAACCGTATTCCCTAAGCCCTAAACCACAGGTGCTAGAGCAAAGAGTCCCTGAACCCCGAACCCTAAACCGTAAACCTAGTCATACCGCAGAACGCAACGAAGTTCAACAAGAGCTCAAAACACCGAAGTCCTCGATCCCCGAATCAAAACCTCAATCCACAAGCTCGAAACCTACGGAGCTAACGTCGGGCATGAATAATTAGAACGAGCATAATATCATATTTATATCGGGACTATAATATTGAGGTATTAGTATAGCTAAATATTCCAACCCCTATACACGCCTCCATTGTTAACCTTCTCCCCTGGCGTCTAAACCTCTCCAGGGGGAATTTCGGTGCCCTTCCGTGGCCACTGTACAGATTCGATGAATTTGAGAGGCTCCCGAATTCTGAAGCCCCGGATTTCATGCCCGCGGCTGGGAGTTTCGCAAATATTTGGTAGCTTTGGTGATTGAGCGTGCGTTTGCAGGGGTTTCAACGTGTGGGGTCTGGGAGTTCACTTCACGTTTCACGGTTCTGAGACTGGGTGCAGTGTAGGCCATATAGAAATAGAATTGCGGGCATCGGACTCGCCCCAACACATTCTGGAAGTGCATGAAGCCCACAAGTGAACGAATGTTTTTGGCCCTCCAACAGCCCCTTAGCTGCTAGAGCAAGGCTCTAGGACTTCTGGTGCTTTATAAGTTCTTGCCATAGGGGCCCAAATAATTACCAATAGCATGTTGGGGGGTTCCTTACTATAATTATAGTTTCATGGGCCCCAAAGCCCTATTCTAATTATTAAGGCCCCTATATTAGGCTAGTGGCACGGTTCGCGACGCTCCCAACCATGAGAGACGTGGCAAAAAGTGAGGTGGTGATCGGCCATTCAATAGTACGTGGCTCTGATTGATAGGGAATTATAAGCAATATGTGTTAATGTGCCCCAAAGTGGTGGGCATGTGGTCTACGAATTTATGCGCGAACCCAATTCTATCTACTAAGGCCTCATAACCGGCGGTTCCTAGGGGCAGCGCGTGCCCTGCCGTACACAGCCCAAAACCCAGCTAAAGCGCTTTCTGGGGCTTCATGAACCCTGACGCCCTGAACCCCTACATTCCCCAAAGTCCAGACCCTAAACCCTAAACCCTGAACCCTAAACCCTAAACCCTGAACCCTAAACCCTAAACCCTAAACCCTGAACCCTAAACCCTAAACCTAAGCCCAAGACCCCCGAACCCTGAAGCCCGAAAACGTTGCTCTCGGCTTTGGCAGTCAGAATCTCGGATCTTGGATTAGGGAGTCTGGCGCTCTCTCATCCTAACCCTACAGTCTTACAGGGGCTTGGTACGAAGGCTTTATGAAGACATCGCTATGTTTTATAGGAGTTTCTATGATGCCAATGATGCCTGGGCTAAATTTGCTTTATGAAGCATTTGTTAAGGCTTATAGGGCTGTGTAAAGCCTTAGCTAAGTTTTTCCAAAGCCTTCAGAAGGGTTTTGGATTGTATTCGGCTTTCGGGCTAAGCAGTGTATACTTTGGCCTTACAGTACAAATATCGGAACCCCATGAAAGCCGAAGTTGGCGGAAAGACGGAAGGACCCTGAAGGTAAAACCATGGCCCAGGCCTCGTCAGCATCAGATTCCTCAACTTGTACGTAAACCCCAACCCAAAGCCTATGAATCTTCACCTGAACATGCAGAACACCAACCCCTGAACATAATTGGATTGAAATAATTTCATGACGATATCCCCCTGTCGCCCCCATATCATCATAATCTACTAAGCTTAGGCCCTAAACCCAAACCCTTAGCCCTTAACCCAAAACCATCCCATTAGTCTACTATTGAGCCCCATACCATGATCGGAAACACCTCGCTTAACCCTAAACCATCCCTATTCTAACCATTGAGCCCCCTAGTCTAGGGGCCTAAATAACTACCAATACTATTTTTTGGTGTTCCTGATAAAAGTTTTAGCAGGGCCCCAAAACCCTATTCATTATTCTAATATTATTATTGCCGCCTATGCCTCTACCGGATCGAACCCTCAACCCCCGGACCGTCACTGCGACGCAGGGCTCGAGCGTCGAGCCGATTAGCGAAGAAAGGCCGCAGGCGTTGTTTGGAGAAGTCTCATGTGTTCCTTTAAGGGATCTTCAGGGGGTCCTGGAAAGGGATCTCTAGGGGGTCCTTCAAGGGATCTACAGGGGTCATTTAAACGGCTGGTTTAAGCGGTTCTGTTAAGGGCTGTTAAAAAGGGTTTAATACAGGTGCCTGAAAATGTTGGAAATAGGGTTTGGGGGTAGAGTGTACTATTATAAAAATACTACAAGTATATTAAGGCATCCCAAGGAATAACATTCAGCCTTTGTCCGGCATCTATGTTGTTGGGAAGCCTTTACGAATTAGAGGTTTCGGGATTTGAGCTTGGGGTTTAGGGCTCAAGTTTGGATGTTGGGGTGTTACCCCCAGGGCTGAGAGCTGAAATCCTGTGATTTGAAACTGATTCGAAACCTACTTGTCGGGTATCATGGGGAACCAAAGGTTAACCTTTTTCATAATATAAGGATTATATAGGGCTGATACTACCCCAAAAGGTTAAAGGTTACCTACTCTACTACTAGATTCGAAAGTGGCATTTAAGCACTTGCAGGCTTGTCGGATTGAAAGCTCCACAAATCAACTAGATCGGGGTGCAATCATCACAGCGCCTTGAGACCCTGGGATTCAGTAATTTGAGTGCAAATGAGAAAATCATAAGATCGTCTACCTTTTCTCCAAAGCTGTCGTCGAACGAATGCAGCTACCCTTGCCCCCGGGGTAGCCACTGGCTGCGGACCTCTCTTCCACAAATTTCATTCGCATGCAAGCTCACCATGCGCCGAAGCACAAGCCCTGATTTCCAGGGCTTAGGGTTTTAGGATTTCAGGGTTCAGGGTTTATGGCGGGATTGAAGGCTCCGCGGACAGAAGACCACGAAAGGTCTGTGTGCAGCCTACTTCCCTTGTGCTTGAAATTCCAGCTATACTGAAGGTGTGGACCAGGACATCGAAGGTCGATGATGCTGAAAATCCTGATCCGGATATCTGACATGTTTCTTGGTAGATTGTATGGATCCTAAATCCGAAACCCTAATCCCATCCAGGGCCTGGCAATTGAAAGACACAAACCCCAACGGCCCCTTTGGACCACCGAAGACGTCTCTTGAAATGATAGACCAAGCAAGCCTGACAAGACGAACCTCAAATCAAGCTGGAGTTTGGGATGTATTAACGTGTAGGGTTGTCCGGAACACTCAACCCTAGACTCAGCAGCCCTGCACCTCCTCCCACCCCCACCCTAAACCTGTCATCTCCCCCTCCTCAAGCAAGAACCAAAAACTTACCTAGTTACTTATTTGCTTACATACTTTCTTGGCCTTGACAGTGTCTGTCAGGGCTCGGCCGCCACGCGATTCGTCCTCCCGGAGGGGTTTCGAATGGCAAGGGCAACCTACCATGACCTTGTTAGAGTAACCTCATTGTATAGCAACGTATCATAACCTTATGGTAACCTTGCTATGGTATCCTCATCCGAAGGAACATCGTTGAGGATCTTAGAAGGGTCTGCGTATTGTAGAAGTCTTAACAGGGGTTTGCAGGGTTTGCTAGACGGCTTCATGAGTGTTGCTGGGCTTTTAAGTAACCAGGGAGAAAAAAGTATAGACTTTTATTTCATAAGGGTTCCTTTAAGAAAAAAAGTATTAAAGTATGGTACTCCAAAGCCCAGGTTGAGAGGGTTTTGCAAGGGCATCTCTATATGTTTCCTACGTGTCTCTGCAAAGACGAAGTTTATCAGGAACAAGGCTCTTCCTTGCGGACCTGAGGGCCCGCGTCAGCATATGCGCTTCTTATTCCTGGTATCTCCATCAGGGACAGAAATTTGTTTTAAAAAAACATTTATTCACAAGGGGCCCTGTATACACTCACCAACAACCTTGTACAAGTCTCACTTCATTTTCCGAACTTCACACCCACACCCTGACGCCTACACCCGAAACCTGGTACTTGAAACTCTAAACCGTGCAGCTTCACAAAACTCAAAAGCTTCAAACCCTAAACCCTAAATCTTAAACCTTATAAATCCCAAATCCTAAACCCTACCATAAACCTTAAAGCTTATAAACCCCAAATCCTAAGCCGTAAACCATAAATCTTATAAACCAAAAATCCTAAACCGTAGACCATAAACTTTAAAACCTTATAAACCCCAGAACCTAAACCCTAAACGTCCCTAAACCATACATCCCAAACCCTAAACGGGACACTTCCGTCCTTGGCCGAGCGGTGAACGGTGCAGGTGCATTTGCATCTACACAGGTGCCGCACCAACAGCAGCTGCTCCTGTAGCCAATCGGTTCAGAACTTCGAATCTAAGAGACTGTCGAGGCTTTAAGGTTTCGGGGTTCAGGCTTTTAGGGTCGAGGGTAGGGTTCAGGCAGGGAGTAAGGCCTTTAGATGAAGCATGGCTGCACGAACCTTAGACTGCCTCATGACGTACGAGGCCGGTCTAGACATACCTGCTCGCATTGCAGGTATGGAGTACATACGGAGACGGACACAAAGCCAGTGCCAGAGAGAGGGAGAGAGAGAGAGAGGGAAAGAGAAAGAAAGAAAGAAAGACACAGAGAAAAGTGATTTTTCAAGAGAAGGACAGAGAGTGCATGTGAGACGGATACGGGGATCGAGCGTGGGTTGGCACTGGTGGATTGAAAGACTGGAATAGGGGCTGGCGGGGGTTGGGGGTGGGGGTGATCCTTTAGAGTTCAGTTTAGATAGAAGTTCTTGAGGGTCTATGTATGGCTTACCTTTCGACTAAGGCCGCGGCCGCTTGTTTGTGGCTCGGTTTTCATTGAAGGAGTCACACTGGATGTCTGCTTTCTCCTATGCCTGAGCGACGACAAGAAACCGCATGCGGCAGGTGCAGCCACTGAGGACCGTCCAACCCACCGGCTGTAGTAAAGGCCGCCCCTGTCGATGGGCTCAATTCCAAGTCCTGCAAGCACGACAACAGGAAGGAGTTGTAGGACTTGCAGCTTTATAGCAACTCTGTCTTGCAAGCACTGTCGGGCGTTTTGTGTTACGCAAGCATGCGCCAAGCTTCGGCAGTAGAGGGAAGACCGCACAGGTCTTTGAGCCAGCCCTGCAGCAGGACTTGTATGTGGTCTTGATGCTGCATATCCCCACAGGGATTTCAGCAAGCTAGCAAATTGTTAAACATAAAGCAAAGCCTAAATCATTCTACTATAGCTGCTTCCTGCTTTAACGCATCTGCTGCGTCACAACCTGCTTCTGATTCTTGTGACGGCATTGTTGACTTTCTCCACGGCTGCCACCGTGCCGCTACCTGCGGCAGCCCCAACTGTTGCCACCACCGCCTTACCCGCAACACCAAGTCCGGCAGCACCTATGCTCTGGCAGATTGCTACTGTGCTCCCAGCGGCCACCCCACCAGATGCGGCTGCGCATCATCGCGGCAGCAGTGCTGCCTGCAGTGATTCCAGCTGCTGTGAACCCCAGGGAGGTGACTACGACCGGTGCTGCGGCGACGGCCAATGCTGCACCGGCTCCAGCCGCGGCTGTCTTCTTCAGGATAGACTTGACGCCCATGTGCTGCGATTGGATTTCTGTCTCTGGGCAGTTCTGGGAACAATGGGCCAATATGCCTCGATACTGCCGTAGTGTGGACCGTCCAAGGTGTAGGGTTGAGGAAATTGAACTGTCTATGCCGCGTTGCTGCATTCAGGATCGAGCAGACTGACTGGCACACAGCGTGCATAGGAAAACCTGAACCCTTAACCACGAAGCCTTAAACCCCCTAAACCCTAAATCATAAACCCTAAACCCTAAATCCTAAACCCTAGACCTGACACCCCTAAACCCCAGAACACAGCACACTCCCCGGAAAGGCAGCCGGTCCTCACGACTTGGTGGTCGCTGTAGTTGCCGAAGTCGCCGGGTCGCAACACTCACTAACGTTTGCCCGTGATGAATCGAAGTCAGGGTTCTTCTCGGTTCGAAGTCTGCAGCGGTCCATAGTTTTCTCCATTGAAAGCCGAAGCGTGAGGGTATGGACTACTAGAGATATGTAGGCGCTCCAGAGGAATATCCAGGTGCGAGTACAATGCTATGCTGCAGTATTATTACTTGGCCGACAAAATTATTAGCTGTTCTCACCTAATGCGCCACGACCGAACCACGGAAAATACACTATACGTCCAATGGAAACAGCAGCTGTAAACCTCTCCTAGGAAACCCTAAACTTCCCTAACTTAGGCCCCGAGCTCTAACTCTAACCCTTACAACCCTAATAAACCCTAAAGTGCCCTCTCCTCAGATAAGGAATACTATATTATATTATACGTCCGGCCCCAATATTAACCGCATATGCCCTTCCCTCAGATAAGGAATATAGTACATTCCCAAAGGATCCATGTACCCAAATAGTATATACTTTGGCCCCAAAGTACCAATATAGAGACTACTTTAAGGCTTATTATAAGTATATACTATTTGGGTACATGGATCCTTTGGGATTATATACATTCGACCCCAATATTCACCTCAGACGGCTAAGTTCAAGGCTTCCTTTGTGAGTTCCTTTTTGGGGTGTTCTACGAGGGTTTACAATTCGGGGTTTGTAGGGCACCAAAAAAGCACATGAGCAAAAATTAGGATAGGGATATCCCATATAACCTCCCTTATAATGAGGCCTAATAAGGTAAGAATATAAATATCCCTATAAAATGCTTATGCTTATGTGCTTTTTTGGTTCCCTAGTGGGAGCTCAGGGGGCCAATCCTGGGAAGACCAGGAGATCGATCTGTGGCCGCAGGCGGCCGCGGCAGCCGAGGCGAGGTGAAGGAGTCAGCTCCTCTGGGTTCCATGTAGGGCCCCTAGGAGGGTTTAGGGTTTATAATAGGGTCTATATATTAACACAAAACTAGAGCAGGCTTTAACGCTGCTTGCGCGGTTTAGTAGGATTTATGATGTTTTCGGGTCTATCTACGATTCTACAAGGGCTTTCGCAAGCATTTCCAAAAGAGTCTTCGCGACATGTCTATAAGGCAACTTGTAGGGTCAAGAGATCTGTAAACAATCCTACAGGTACCATCAGAGTTTAGTTAGGGTCAGAGTTGATGGCTGGGTTTATAGGGCTTAGGGTTTCTAAGGGGTCCTGAGCAATTTACCTGATTCTATAGTCGAATGTGGGGTTTCTACATTAGGAATTACCATGATGATTTGGGGAAGTACTTCTCATAACGGTCCCTAGGACCCTTTCGGTTTGAGGATTGCGACGAAGGAGTTTACGCTCAGGGCTCAGGGAATCGCGGCTTAGGAGGTCGTTGGGAAGTTCGCTACCGGCTCGGGGCTCGAGTTTTTTTATGGGAGTTTCCGAAAATTAGGGGTGGCCTTATTTTGGGGTCCTTATAATAAGGATCCTACTATTTAGGGTACTATGTTAGGGTCCCCTATTTTCGGAAACTCCCATATAGGTAGGATGTACAGGGGTCTGCCTAAATCCTGAACCAACAATGTGCAGAGTAGACACACTGATGCACACCCTGGACAATAAGATCCGTATTATGCGTGGCACCGTTTTACGTTCAAATGGCCGCATAAATCTCCACCCAACATTGACAATCATTGAATTCAGACAATCTTTTGCAATCTTCGGGCTTGAGAAAGCACAGAATCGCGGGCTCTGTTTTGAAGTACAGGTTTAATTGCTTACACAGGCACGACCGTTTTAAACACCAACTTCACATCTTGGTAGAATCCTAAATCCTCAAAGGACCGCGTCCTGGCAGGCAGAGCGCCGGAACACTGCTGGGACGCCTTCCCCGAGGTGTTCCGCGCGACATGAGGAGCCTCAAAGATCGGGCTGGGCTGTGACCCCAAAGGGTCCTTAAGTACCTGTATGGTACGTAGAATGTGGGGTTTCTATATTAGGATTTATTATTATGATTTGGGGAGGTATTCCCCATAGCAATACCCAGGACCCTTTGGGTACATTGACCCCCCAAAAGTAGGTAGAATGACACAACACCGATACCTTTCAGGTCCAGGTAGAGCTTATTGGCCACTGTAGGAATAGAAGATGCAGACCCTGAGCCATAAGCCCGGCCCAACATACCTTTATTTATAGGGGACCTCACATTTATTGCTGGCCGAGTTCTTACTGTGTATGGGCACATGGAGCCGTAAGGCAACGCCCAGAAAGCTCCTAAACTCTAGGCGTATCCAAAGGATGAGGGGTTTAGGGGTTTAGGGTTTATAGGGTTTAGGAGCTACCGAACCCCCACAAACTCCTCCACAGCCCAGCCTCAAGGCCTCCACCGTGAGCCCCAAGCGGAGCTCCGCAAACCCAAAACTCGCAGTAGGAGTTTTCCGAACACCAAAAATTCTGCTTCGGGTTTGGGGTTTGGGGTTTAGGGTTTAGGGGGGTTGGGGCTTTAAGGGGGCTTGGGGGGCTTAGGGTTACGGTTACGAGTAAACCGGGCCACCAGCAACAGTCGTGTCCATGAGAGCAAAAGACGGCTAAGGCCCAAACCACCTAAACCCTAACCCTGAACCTTGAACCCTAAACCCTAAGCCCTAAACCCTAGACCCTAAACCCTAAACCCTAGACCCTAAACCCTATAAACCCTAAACCCTAGACCCTAAACCCTGTTTGTAGCCTGACATGTGCCCTCCTGGGCACCTTTTCACCCTTCGGCCATAAGAGTGCCTGCAAGCATAGACTGTCTGGAGAAAAGCTGTGCATCAACACTCCTATAAAATCCTACAATAAGAAAAGCGACTTGTGGGTCGGCGATCGCATACAGCAACCGGATGACCATGTTATGAGCCCAAGTTAAAAGAGAAAGAAGAAAGAAAGTAAATGCATGAGGATTTCATTGGAATGTCGATCTTCAGCTTCTGGTAGCCGAGCTCG
>BGNK01001868.1:47532-125583 GCA_003297005.1 Symbiodinium sp. clade A Y106 | reverse complement strand
AGTTATTGGTTACTCCAATATAGCGATACTAAATAATTGGTATGACCAATAATTGGTGGTAAAACCCGAAAAAACAAGCCAACCAAAAAAAGGAACATCAAAGGAGACTACAGGTAGTATTGCGTGTATCCTGGTATGATGGTATGCCTACACAAGCGAATGCTTTCCCCTGGAGTCAAAGCCCACCATGTCCGGGTACCCAAGTAAGTACATAGCATAAGGCGCCCAGGGGTGGCTACTTTTGGCCGTAAGCCTTGCCAATCTCAATCCTTGCCACACCGTATATTCCTATGCTAACGCCTGCGTGCGTATCAGCAAAACTTATCAGACCCACATAGTAATCGTTACAAATAAACTCTCCAACCTATACCAAAGCCTACACTCCTAATCCCGATGCTCTATAGGAACCCGAAAGCCCTACACCAAGGCGCCAGCGCGGAGCGTGGCGAGGCCGCTGTGACCCTTGCGAACCTGGCGGAGATGAACGAAGAGGCGCACCACCCCCCGCCCGACTATACCTGTAGTCTCCATTGTAGTTCCTTTTTTTTGGTTAACCAAAATCTTGATTATAGGATCCTAACCATAAAACTGGTCAACCAAAAAAAAGGAACACAGACTCTTTTCCAAAGACACATCACAAGTTCCACAAATTCATGACACAATTCCGGCGAGGCCCCAAACCCCAAAGCCCCTAAACCCTTAGCAGCTCCCTCAACCCTAAATAACTTCTCTAAAACTCGTAAAGAGGCGGAGGATGCGCTTAAGAAGCCTGGTGCCTTTGTGGCGGTGAAGCGAGAATTGGGCCTTCTCTGAGCGGCTTTCGGGTCAAACGTTTAGGGCTTTTATATAGGATTTAGGAGCTTCGGTTATGGATTTGGGTTTTACTTGTTGCTTTGGGGCTTGGGGTTTAGGGTTTACGGAGATACTGCTATGAATATTGTGGCCCTCTGTTCATGTGCCTACTTTCTGAGTGCATTGGTGCGCCGACCGTTATCAATCGTTCACAAGACTTTCACAAAGCCCTAAATACAACCCACGTGACACCTCGTGTTAGCGTCTACTTACGCAGTTCCCCCTAGCATTCAAGTGCATTCATGGAGCTTCCTGCAACGGTCTACCAAGCGTACACAGCTTTTGATTTAGACCGTAGTCTTGAAGATCTGGGGTTCAGAGAGAGTGGCACACATCGTGTGCAATTCATTTGTTCGTCAGCACGTGATTCTATCCTGCCTACGTCGATTTGACCCCTTTGAACAGATGCCACCACAATAGTTTACGTGTTAGGTTGCGTGAATCAGGGTTTAGGAACGTTTAGGATGTCGAATGGTGTCCAAAAGAAAGTCGGCAACTGCTCTTGATCCCTTTTCAGAGAGTCGCGGCTTCTTCTGTACTATCCTATAGCAGCTAGGTTGATCCGATTCCGGTTTAGCCAAGCTTGCTGGACACTGTCGCTTCTATTATGGAGATGTTACTTCCGGCAGGTTGCGAAGCACTGCCGGATCTGTTAGATTCAGCCACTATGCTGCGACGCTTGCACATCTCCATGTAGGAGAAGTTCAGGATGTGTCACCATCCTCTTGCGTTACTTCTAATCCCAAGGACACTATCCCGAGAAGTCGAAACCCTTGAGCGCTCAAACACTGAGCCGCAAAGGCCTAAGACATGTTTCCAGGCGGCTAATGTATTTCTAGTAGTAATATTAACAGTACCAATATTGATGTTAATACGATTGCTATCAAAACTCGTGATAGTATACATCTCTATAATACATATATATATATGTATGTATATCTTTACATGTTACATGCTATGAGTCTTTGAGCTCCCGCACTGCGAGGCATTCTGGGTTGGGATTTAGGCTTCCGGGTTGTGGGGCATGGCAATTCTAGCACCTCCGACATCTGAAATTTATTCTCAACCCCGTATGAGGCTTTATCAGAAATTACGGGCTTAGGTTTCATGCAAATCGTGAGGAGGAGAGTAAGCCTAAAGCGAGAGCCCTGTACTTCAGGGCAGCACAGAATAGGGGCCCGCAACAATTGCAACTCTCTCCGAAGCTCTTTTGCTAGAGTTGACCGCATTGCGTGGGATCTCAACAAGCGAAAGGCCATGACGAGAAGCACCGAGAATCGTGACCGTTCATTGCGACAAAATAATATAGTAGAATATAATCTAGTATAGTGTGGTATATTATATAACAGAATACAATACAATCTATTTCAGCATTATATATATATATATATACACATATATTTACATATATACATGGAGAGAGAGAGAGAGCTGTGTATATGCATATATACATATATGCACATATACATATGTATATATATATATGTTGATATACATATATATATACAGACGAGTATATATATATATATATATACATACATATGTACATATACATATATATATATATATATATACATATTTATATTTATATTGTATTTATATTTGTATATATTCATTTATTTGTAGTACAGTGTCTAGTATGGAGTGGGTTTCTGTTTGAGCAAAGGATAGAGGGAGATGCTGAGCGTGAAGCGGCTGCACCAAAGGTGCAACCACATCTCTGAGAGATGGCAGCAAAAACGAGCGGCTGCTTGTGGGTTTAGGTTTGGGGGTGGGGGGAGGGGGGAGAGAGGGGGGAGAGAGTGGATAATATGGGTTCTGGACCCTATCAGGACCTGTGGGGTAGTCTGAATAGATGCCTAAAGTCGGGCCTTTGTCAACGGTCGTCTGTAGCGTGTTCCAGAGTGTAAGTTCGGACCGCCCCCTTGTGGTTTAGGGTTAAAGGCAGTTGAGGTGTAGTCTCAGGAACATAACCGACCACAACTTTATTGGGTAGGGCCGTTCAGAAACCAATATTGGGGCTTATGATCAGCAGCTGCAAAAGTCCAGGTCTTATTTATTAAAGTAGTCCATTTCCCGCCGAATTGATTTGTCCATTCTACGTCTTAGATGTGCACCGAGGAGACAGCTCCAAGAGCTAGCTGCTGTAGAAAATAGTCATATATCATACCACAAGAGTTCTGTATTGTACTACATTACATTAGGCTGTTGTATGGTACAGTATGACATCTTATGTTATATTATACTGTTTTGTATTATACCACCCTACATATATTTTGACCTACAAACCCGAAAGCCCTGCGGACGTATCAGGTCCCCTATATAAGGGTCCATGTGCCAATAGAGTATGTGTATAAAGAAACAAGTGTGTATATATATATATATATATATATATGCATATATACATACATACATACAACATACATACATACATACATACATACTACATACATACAGTATACATACACACACATACCTTCATACCTACATACCTACATACATGCATACATACATACAGATATATATATATCTATACATTTACACTATTTACATATGTACAGACAGACATACATACATATGCTTTGGCCTTAAAATACTCCATTCAGGAAGTTTAAGCGGTTTGGGTTTAGGGTTTAGGAAGGTTGCTAGCAGGCAGCGAGGCAAACGACCCTGTATCAACCCTGATAGGTTCCTTATGCAGTGACTGCATGCCTTGCTTTGGGCAACCTCTCAATCGCTCCGAACAAACATATCCACCACGAAGAGCAGATGTTGTCGTGCTCACCTGGTTTTGGCCTCTTGACTTTTCAGCCCTACATCCGCCATCCGAGTCCTAAGCCCGGAACCCTGACCCTAAGGGTCCATGTACCCGAATAGTATATACATTGGCCTTAAAGTACTCCCTATATAGGTACATTGGGCCCAAAAGTATATACCATTTGGGTACATGGACCCTTGGGGTGAGGCTTTCCCCCCTGGGCCGTAAGCAGAATTTCTGAACCTCGAGCCAATCTACGAAGATCCCTCAATCGTTTTCCTTAGACGCTTATCCCCGTGCAAGCTGACCCCCCAAACCCTTCAAACAACCGACACCAGCAGCTTGATTCTCTAGGGATCTTGTTCATGTTATTCCCGGTTGAGGGTTTGGCGTCTAAAAGTTACGGATAATATAGGGGCCTTCACAATTACCTATACTGTTGTTGTTTTTTTTGTAGGGGGGGGGTCCTTGTTATAGCTAAAGTATATTATTAAGGCACCTATGATATTCTCCGGCTTCCAGGAGATCCCTGACGCACAGTTCAGCGACAGGCAAGAGCCACGGGATGATGGGTTGGGGGGAGGGTTTGCTTAAGGAACAAACCGTTAGGGGTTTAGGGTTTAGGATTCAGGGTTTGAGGCTTAGGGTTCATTGTTCATGATCTCCGGTTCATGGCTCTTGTCTTCGTGGTGCAAGAGCCCAACACTTTGTTGAAGTGGGGCACGAACTGCGAAGCCAAAACACACCCTAAATCCAAAATTGCAAAAGTACGTGTGCTGTCGTCTAGGGCAATCGGTGACTCAGTGACTAAAGACCCTCAGACATGCCAAAATCGAAGCAGCACGCCCCAATACCCTAAACCCTTAATTATTCACACCTGAAAGCTCCGCTAACTGTGGTCGACACGTTTTGTGGTTGCGTGCGCATCAGCGGAATTTGCAGCCATGTAGTAGTTCACTAGTTCACCCTTACCCAGAGAACCCAATACCCCTTAATTAAGGTTTTTACCTTAAATTATAGAGGCCTTAATATTATGATAAGGTATATTCCTTAATTAAGGGGTATTGGGATCTCTGGGTACACTCGTTACAGTTACGAGTTGCTTGGAAGCCTCAGTCCTGGGTTTTGACAAAGTGAGTGCGAAATCGTAAGGGGGTTTCCGAAATAAGGGACCTTTAAAGGGCTCTATAAGGGGTTTAGGGTTTCCGAAAATTAGGGGTTTTTACCTTGTTTTGGGGTCCTTATCCTGAGGATCCTACCATTTAGGGTGCCATTTTAGGGTCCCGTATTTTCGGGAATCCTCAATAAACTCCAGGACAAGCTCCATTGGTGAAGGGCTGCATAGGGCTTTTGATGCAGGCTCTCCAGGACGATACGTGGGTTGCATTGAATCTGCTTAAAACCACAATATGTTCAAGGAGTATCGTGTTTGGCATGTTTGTTGCGAGCATAGAGTTATTTCTCATGTTCCTGAATGATGATGAGACCAGAAACGTTGATTGCACGAACAGTAGCCTTGCTAGTATCAGCTGTCAAGATAGTGGTTTCGAATGCTTTCAAACAACCATGGTCGTTTTCATCTGGCAGAGGAGCTAGTATCGCTGTCAACGGCATAGAAGTCTTAATAATTACCAATACTATTTTTGGGGAGGGTCCTTATTATAATTATAGCATAATCAATGGGCCCCAAAGCCATGTTCTTATTATCAAGGCCCCAATATTACTTCCAGGATTCTGCAACCTGAGTTCCCCCCATTGCAGCCGAGAAGAAGCCAGAGATCCGGGAATTCCATCTTTTTCGGGCTGAGGGTGTGCCGATTGAGGGAGAGTGGGGGGCCGGTGTAGGCCTTTGGGGCTGGAGGCCTAAACCTTATGGTTTCGGGGCTATCCTTAAGGTTTTAGGGTCTGGGGTTTAGGGTTCAGGGTTTAGGGTTCAGGGTACGCATTTAGTTGATGGATTCGGGGGTTGAGGCAGGGACCCTGAGCGCAGGGGTGGCATGATGGGCATGATGCGTGCCACAGAGCAGAAGAAAGGAAGGCAGGGGAAGGGGGTTGGGTCAGGTGTTTATAGGAAGACCCGTTTAAACCCAATTGACCGCGGCGTGCATACTCACATTGGATTTGAGGGCTGCTCTGGTGGTAACCCTTGAGATTTAGATTGGGTTCGTCGGGTGGGAAATTCGGTTTAGTTTGCTCTAGTGTTTCGCAACGAGGGGGTTGATGGGTTGTAAACGGTTATGCTGGGTTCGTGACAGCTCCACCCGAACCCCTCATGCGCGGCTTCTATATGCTATGCTATATAGTACACAGCTGCCTGGATGAAAATCTCCGTACTGCAGCCCAACCCGGCCCTTAACCTGCAGCCCTGAACCGCACAGAGCCCCCAAAACCCCTTAATTAAGGAATATACCTTAAACTATAATAGGATCCCTAATTTGATTTAAGGTATATTCCTTAATTAAGGGGTTTTGGAGGCTCTGGGCGATGACTACCACTACTCACAGATCATTCCTCAGTCCTGGGTCTAAAAGTTGCTTTCATGGGGTCATCCACCAGGAGGGCTACCATATTGAACTATGGTAAACCTGGAATCATAGAAACCCTAAGCACAAAGCCTAAAACTGCTAGACCCCAAATCCTTGACCCAAAATCATGAGCCACGACACCCGAAGCTTTAAGCACCTACTAAACCATGAACCCACCAACCTGAGACTGTTGTCCCGATGCCCAAACCTTACTCAGCCAGGTGGGCGAAGTGGCAAAAGTGCAACGAACTCCTCAATGAGCTCGGCTCCCAGCATGCCTAAGGGTCCATGTACCCAGATAGTATATACCTTGGCCGAACTACTCCCTATATAGGTACATTGGGCCTAAAGTACATACTATTTGGGCACATGGACCCTTAGCGAAAGTTTGAGGATAAGGGTTTGGGGTTTCAAGTTTCGGGTTTGGAGTTTCGAATTCGGGCTTTGGCGTTTGGGGTTCATGCTTGCGCTGTTATGCAGCTCATAGCTACTCTACTTGTCACGACACGTTTAGAAGCGCATGAATGCATGAAGAAGCTTCAAGTCTCTGTCTCTGGCTGTCCTTCCGCCGGGATGGGTGTTTGTGTTTGTCTGTGTCTTTGTGCGTGTGTGTGTGTGTCTGTGTGTGCGTGTGTCTGTGTGTGTGTGTGTCTCTGTATGTGGGTGGCTGGGTGTGGGTGAGTGAGTCCTGCCTGCCTGCCTGCCTGCCTGGTTGCTTCGGTCGGTTCTGCCATCTCCATGCAACGACGATATCCGTTCCTACCGCCACAGAGAGCCAATACAAAGCCTGTGCCCAAACAACAGCATAAAGTTGCCATCGCCCCCCCCCCCGCTGCAGTGCAGGGACAGAAATGCTGAGCCCTAAAACCCTAGCCCAACTGAGCTTCTGTTTAGTTTGTCTTCGGCTTTCGCCTACTAAATTGATGGGGTCAGTCAGATGGTTGCTTTCGACCTTATATCGGACTTTTTAAAGCCGCCAGGGCTGTAAAAGGGGCCAGCTTTCTTCTCAGGAGGTCAAGATGATGAGTCCTGAAAGCACGGAGGGTCATCACTTTGTGATGGGCTGTGGGTTGGCAAGGTTTTGGTGTGGTGCTGTGATTCGGTCCATTCAGTTGCGGCGATGAGCAAATTGTGTGAAGCCGCAGCCCTGAAATAGCAAATCAATGTAGCATCTGATCCCGAGTTTTGAAACCTTCAACCATCAAGCAAGGCCAAACCGCATGTGCATGTCTCCCTGCTTGTCTTGCATTCCCACGCACAATACTGTGCAAGGCATCCCTATAGTCCGTTGCAGGCCGAAACGTAGTGCAGAACGACCTCGTGCATGCTGTATACAGTTCTTTTAATTGACGCGTACCTCGAGAGCATGGCCAGCATGTTCAACACGTTACGATACAAGTGCATGTCGAGTGCATGAACCCGACGCCTGCGTTGCATTCGAGACACCAAACAAAATGTGCCTGATTAGATTCGATCTCCGCGTCGTGCTCGCCTGTGATGTGGGTGTCGTGTTCGCATGATCTGCGCAAACAGAGGCTCTGGCTCAGCGAGGCAAACATCGCGAACCGGAAGACACCCACATGAACCATGTTTGTGAGCACGGTTGGCATGTATCTCGCTTTCGAAAGAATGAACTGATTGCTCGATTTTCTTGCTGCATTGCATGTGTGTCGACGGGGTTCCGGGGTTCGGGTCTGAAGCTGCTTGTGCGTGGCAGGAGTATCTCCGGTTTTTGAAGCACGGGCAGGATTGGCCGTCCTTCAGTAATCACAACCTTGAAAGTAGACTGGGCGCAAGCTCTGCATTGCGAATGCAAAACTCGAACACAACTTGCACTCTTCTCAATGCGAAGACCATGGCAAGTTTGAGCATGTGTAAACAACACTGCGATCGGCGGCGAAGTTCGAAGGTGTCCCAGGCAAAGATCCGAGAACACAGGGAGTTGTATCAACAAATATTCAAGAACCAAAAAGCGCCCAAACCTAAACTCTTTGTGTGATGGTCATTCTTGAAAGGGGTTTTGTTGTTTCGGGTGTTTAAATATTTCCAAACTATACTGAAAGGATGACGGCTTCACAGCACAAGGCCCCTTTAGTTGGAATTCTCTGTGAGGTCCATAAGCACAGTAGGCATAACTTGGCCTTGTATTCGTAAACTCAGTAGTGCAACAAAATAATCTATGGTTGATGTCTTCCTTCGGATGTGCGATGGCGTTGTCGGGTATGTAATCATGCAACCCTGCCAACGAGCCACGCGAGGCCCGATCCCGAAGAGATGAACCGTGGAAATGAGGACGTGGGTTGTGAGCTTATGATTGATTCGTGGTTGGTGCTTCGCGGTGTCGATTCAGGGTTAGGCTCCAGAGTTCGCTTCGGGGATAACGTCGGCGGCTTTCATATAGCCGAACGCGCCTGCCAGTCAAAGAAGCCTCTTTTAATGCTTGTTCTACGCATCATTACCGAGGCACGCGGAGGTTGTCCATGCGCGATGCCCCGCCTCGATGTTAAAGTTTATGTTGGCAGCTCCAAGTTCCAAGTCCTCAATTTTTGCACTGGAGCCAAGTGCTTCGTCGAGTGTCAAAGTGGAGGGGACCGTTGGCCATAAATTTTCGGCGCAGCAATCTTCTCTCAACCTCACCGAAGCATTCTGGGGTTCAGCTTCATTATGCAACTTGCATCCGGTGATTGGCTTGTTCTCAGGATGTACGATACCACGTTTGCCATCCCAGGAACACTTGGCCGTGTAAGCCTGCGCTTTGAATCGCGAATCTGCAACCCATCTGCGCATACTGAAGGCTGCAGCCCAGCATTACGAGCCCCGCAAGTGCGGATAACTTCCAGGCTCCGAAACCCTACATTCTCATATGCCCCTGGTAAGTCCCGAATGAATTTTCCTGCAAGACTCACGGTACAGGAATTAGGGTTTTGGGGTTGATGGGGTTTAGGGCCTACAGGGGTTACCGGGTTTGTGTTTAGGTCTACGTCTTGGGGTTTATGGTTTCTAAAGCTATGGTAAGTCGCAGGATTTGTGGATGTGAGCAGTCATTGGGAACCGCCCAACTTAACCTAAACTAAACCAAAATATGTCTAGCCCGAGACCCCAGGTCTGAAACTCTCTGGCATTGAATTCTAGCGAAGAGTTGGGACTTTTTCAAGGGCGGAGGATTTCCCATTTCTTGGGAACTTCGAAAACAAAAGGTACTTCATCTGTACTTCCTTTTTGGGTTAGTTGTGTGTTCCCACTACAGTTTGTCGTCTGGTCCCGGGCCTTAAGGTGCAAAACGTATTTCATCTTAGCAGAGTTGTTTAATATGGGACCCATGATAAGGGAACATGCAACCTTATAAACACCCTGTAAACCTTGCAAAAATTTTTAGCAACGCCACAGAAAATCACACACGACTAAAAGCCATAGTTGAACGGTCGGATAGCTTCGAGAGTCGGGAACAAGTAGGCTCTAATTTGGGACGAGAGCCCCATTCAGCCCGATTGAAGCCCAAACGTTGAAGAACTCGATATTTCTCTGATCCAGCGGGGTAAGGCAGGTCCTAAACCCGAACCCTTCGACCCCAAACTAGGTCTGGAACCGTAGGCTTCAGGGTTTCTTTGGAATCAAGGAGTTTGGTTTTTCGCCCTGCGGCACAGGGCTTGCTGGGGAGAGCAGGGTTTCAGAGTGTTCGTCTTCAGCGATTGTTTTTTATTCGGGCCTCCGAGGAATGACCCACCCTGAGTTCCAGCAGCCCTCGGCCCCGAATCTCCAAACTCTCCACATAATGGTTGGTTTTAAGGAGGCTCCAATTTGATAGGTGTTGGGTAAGCGTGATTTCGCATCGCTGGAGCGAGGACGACCTTCCCCGATGGAAAGGAAAGGGCAAAGGCAAGGGAAGAAGGACACCGGCGATGGTTTGGGGCTGAGGGCTCCTTACCTCAAAACCGTAACCCCGAGGCCTAAACCCTAATTCCCTGAACCCCGAAGCCCCTAGATTCTATAAATTCTAACCCTGGGCATCAAAACAGCCCAAAAGCCTTATATAGTATGGTCTTTGGGCCCAAAAGCCTTAATATATGAGTCCTTAGATTCCTAGGGTAAGTCCTATACCCTAACATTGTCCGTAACCCTTTCGGACGCTGAACACTAACTCACAAAGTTCTATGCGAAGCTCTAAAGTCAAAGCATGGCATAGCCCTAACCCCAAGGGTCCAAAGGACCTAATAATTAGGTACTCGGTTTTAGGATAGTAGTTATGTAGGGTAGGATTTTGGAGAGTATATGATTATTGGCTACTTGGACCCTTGGGGTAAGTTATCCGAAGCCAAGTTAAAACCAGGGTCCGACGGCGAAGGCTTCGCTGGGAAGTTTAAGAACTATATGGGTGCCATGCGTTGGAACAAGCCCTGCGCCCCATAGCCTATGATGAACCATATAGCACCGTATTCCAGGTCTTTGGGCGATAGTGATTCTTCTCAGATAGGGGGCTTCTTAAAATCAGCGTACCTGAAGGGTCCGTATCAGAAGGGCTCCGAATATCTCAGGATTGAACTCGGTTCTCTTGCCATCTGTCGCTCCCATGTTTCCACTGTTGCATCGACGATCTTCTTCATTCCCACACTTTCTGTGCGTTGCAGATGCCGCGTGCATGCCTTCGAGACAAGAGTCGAGACCCTAAACCCAGACTCTAAACAGGCAGCAAAGGTGAAGCAATGTTGTCGGCAAAACTAGGAAACACGTGCAGATCGAGACATACAGGAACATAGCTTTGAATGTGACATCCTAAACTCTTGACGTCGCCCATAAATCTCAAGCCCTGACGTGAGGAGAGATGACGATGACCTGGACTGAAATGCGAGCCTTTTATTTGCGTGCAGAAAAAGAGAGCTTCAGAAAATCACCCGCCTGTTGTTTTGGTGTGCCGTCGCAACCGCCCTGCTCTGCAAACCATGACAAAAGAGTAGTACCGGAGACCATATACACACTGTAAACCCTGCAAGTGCTGAGCCGATATATACGGAACTGATGGCTGAACAGCTGCTGCCCTAAATCACCAATCACCACTCCAGGCAAAGCCTAAGCCTAGGCCCTCGCCCAAGGCCAATGCTTCTCTAGTCACAACCTAAGACCCTAAACGCAACTTTGAGGCTAAATGGTTCAGGGATCATGAAACTTGGAGCTTAGATTTTGGTTCGTTCGTTTTTTTGGGGGAACCCCTCCGAGTTTGAAGATGACATCGTGTAATACAGGAGCGCGTGTAATTACCGGTACTCTTCCTTATGAGCTTAAGTTTCCTTAGTATCAGTATGCTCGAACATGGCCTCAAACCCTATTCTTACGTTACGTACTTCATGCCAGCCAGTGAGCGCTACGCACTAATTAAGTGTTTCGCGGTATGCTTGTTTCAGAGATGGTGTGAAGTGACACATCGGTTTAAGGGTTCTTAAGGTATGAGATTACCCTAACCCTTAAACCCTAAACCACTGCTCTAAGATTCTGGAAGGCTTTTGTTTACAAGGACCTTGGCTGGTCACAGATGCGGAAGCCCCTGGCACCTGGTCCTCGGGTCTTCCCGGCTTTAGGGCTTAGGGTTTAGGACTTAGGGTTTAGGATTTAAAGGTTTAGGGGTTTAGGATTTAGGGGTTTTAGGGGTTTAGGGGTTAAGGATTTATGGTTTAGGATTTAGGGATTTAGGGTTTAGGGCTCTTGAAATAAGCCCCTGAATCAATGAAGGTGAAGAGCCGTGGGGATTTATGGGGCTTAGGATTTCAGGCAGTTTCAGGTTTTATATCAGGCTCCCGAAGCTAACACCAGAAGCTAACACCAGAGTCCCTGTGAGGGTCCTTAGATTTCGCCAAGCCCACGCAGGTGTTCACGTTGGCAGATCGCTTCCTTCTTCCGCGTCTTGCACGTCTCTGTGAGGTGTTCTTCATGGTTTGACGGGATGAGATGGTCAAGAAAGAGTTCGCAGCGTTTCATACGGTTTCATGGACCACTGTGGGTTTAGGGGTCAGGGTTCTATAGGGTTTAGGATTTCGGGTGTAAGGTTTAGTCGGGGTTTACACTACAGGCAACGGGTACTGTCGAAACGGAATTTACATTCCTCCGATTCCCAATGATTCAGATATGGATCCTGTCATATGGGATTTTTATTCCGGGTTCTTGATCCGACAAGTCTTGAGGACTCAGAACTGATGGTTTCCGGGCTCAAAGACCGTACACTACAGTTTCTTGGCTGTTTTGAGCCTTGGCGGTCAGGTTCCGTGGTAATGGAGCTACCAGATGCCACTATCTTGCAGAACCACATGCTGTGCCGTCTGTAGACCAGGTGTACCCTAAACCCTAAAAGAAGCCCTAAAGCACAAGCATTTCTAAGTGAAAGGACGACTCTTGTGTGCAAGAGTTCGGCCCCGATCTGGGTGAACATGAACAAGCCGGCAACAGCACTGAAGTCTGTCTTACATAGCAAAAGGGAGAACTTGAAATGTGTTGGCCTCACATATTTGCACTGTTTTGGAAAGTTGTGAACTCAATCGCACTTTTTGACTGAGCCCGCAGCTTGAACTCTACGAACTCTCTGATCCAGAAACCCGGAAACCAAACCCATACGCTGCAATACACTCCCGACGGGACTGTAGCCTCCGAATCCCGAACCCCCCCCCCCATGAAGATGCACTCTTAGCCTAAATCACAACCCCCTGAACCCTTACCCCCCAAAACTAGAACCCTAAACCCCAAAGACATGGCCCTGCACCTTAGAGCCTCAATCGCCTGACCCCTTATGCAGGTGTTTCTCTCCGAGTGCACCCTTCGCAGCGCTACGGTGGTTCCAGTTCTTGCGTCGGCAGGAGACCTAGGTCTTTCAAGCTTGCCCTAGGGGTCAAGCGATGCAGTAGGGTTGAGGGTCTAATATAGGAGCCTGAGTAAATAATCAGAAGAGGGCTTTCAGGGGTATTTACCAAGGGCTTCATATTGATGGTTGAAAGAGAAGGACCCAATGGTTAGGTGCAATGGTTAGGTACTGGGGGCTCGGATTGTGGTTATCTAGGTTTCTATTTAGGAGAGTGTACGATGATTGGATACTTGGACCCTAGTCTAAGGGTTCCGTTGAGGTGGTCTACTTTCAGGGTTCGGTTGAGGGTTCCCTTTAAGGGTTCCTTTAATTCAAGGATTCTTCACCCAGAGAACCCAACACCCTTAATTAGGGAATGTGGCTTAAATTACATAGGATTATATTATGATTTAAGCTATATTCCTTAATTCAGGGGTACGGTTGATGGACAAAATCCTGCACTATCCATTATAAGGAATATACCATAATTCCCATAGTTTAGGATACTTAAAGTAATGCAGGATTTTGTCCATCAACAGTATTGGGCTCTCTGGGCAAGGGTCTGGGAGGATCCCTATTCTTTTGAAGGTTGGCAGCTGGTTGAGGATCCTGTGCGAGTTACGTTCAGGTCGCAAGTTGGAGGTTTCACGGTGTACCACGGTTGATGGACAAAATCCTGCATGACCTTAAGTACCCTAAACTATGGGAATTATGGTATATTCCTTATCATGGGTAGTGCAGGATTTTGTCCATCAACCGCAGGACCCCCCAAGTACCCTTTAAAGGGCACAAAATATCTCTCATTAAGAGGTAATTGGGGACTACTATAATTGGTAGTTGGGGGGTCTAGGTAGGGTTTTGGGCCCAGAGACTCCAATACCCCTTAATTAAGGAACATACCTTAAATCATATTAGGGTTCCTATTATAATTTAAGGTATATTCCTTAATTAAGGGGTTTGGAGCTTCTGGGGGGGTTTAGGATGCAAGTCCTGGGCCTCTGGATAGGGCAGAGTTTCGATAACTGGAAGCTCGGCCAAGATGCATGTAGCCTTGAAGCCCTCATCCTCAAGCAAGTACTGGGGGGGAGTCAGAAAAATGTGGGACGAGGGTACTTAGCTAGGTTTAAGGATCCCGCATATAAGGATTCATATAGGGTATTCACACCTAAACCCTAAACCCTAGACCCCAAACCCTAAACCCTAAGTATTATCCCCACCTTCCCTCATCCCTCCGGTGGAGCCCTGGAGTTCTGTCGCTCGTCCTGGGCTCATCCTTCCCGAGCAGCTGCACATTTTCGATCCTGATACACCCTGACCCCCGACCCCGATAAACCCTAAACCCCCTAAACCCTAAACCCCTAAACCCTTAAACCCTAAACCCTGAACCCTAAACCCCTAAACCCCTAAACCCTTAGACCCTAAACCCTAAACCTTAAACCTTAAACCCTAAACCCTAAACCCTTAACCCCTAAACCCCTAAAGCCCTATACCCTAAGCAGGGAAGGGCCAGTAGTCCCTTGTCTGGCCTCTAAAGACCTTCAGCCATGGTACAGCATCGAAAGTTCGGACGGATAAGCTCCTGAAGGGAATATGATTCAGAGCCCTGCATGAAGGCGGCTCTAGAAATGGGTTTTCTTTGGATGAGTCCTCTGGTGGGAGTTTACTACACAATGAAGATACCCGCTCCCCATAAGGGAATGCCAGTTTGCAAGACTGGCCAATCCCAATGTGGGATCAGTATTCAATAAGGCAGGGCACCTTTCAACACAGAAGAAGCCCTAATGCTGTCGCAGCCCGCCAACACGAAAAGCCGTGCACCCTACTGTATCCGTAGCTCACCCCATCTGGTCGAGTGTGGCCCAGATCAAAAATCCTCGCCGGCCGACCTTGACCAACTTGGAGGCTACGTTGATACCGATTTCAGGATAAGCCTTCGATTTTAAGATTTGTCGCTACACGGTCCAGAGGCAACTCTGTACCGGCGCCGCTTCAGGTTTCGGGCAAGTTGTTCAGGATTGTTGGCGGCGGGCCCGAATTCTCGAGTTGGAGTTGCTGGTTTTGCATACGTGCAAGCATGATATAGGCGCCTTAACAATGACCTATAATATGTTGGGGTTCCTTATTATGAATACAGTATATAATAAATCCCCAAACTCTATTCTAGTTATTAAGGCCCCTATATTACGACGTCTGCATGGGCTCATGGATGTTTACCATCGTCGGAGCTTAAACCCTAAACACCAAACCAGACTCTAAACCTTAAACCGTCCTTGACCCCAAAACCTAAACTAAGCCCTTGTCTCTACAACACTTAGCCCTAAAATGGCCCTCAACCTGAATCCCCAAACCTACAACTGTAGCAAACTTTGCATAAACGCTGAACCCCATTGGGATTAAGGTTGGCAAATACATTAAGCTGGCACAAAATTTCGGGCCCAGAGCTGAGAAAAGAAGCTTGATTTGGGATCTCTTCAGTTTTTGGAAGGAGATGTGGGTTCGGTGTAAGGGGTTCTACTTTCTTGACTTAGGGTTTAGGGTTTAGGGTTTAGGGCAAATGTGGGCTTGGGGTTTTATCAGGGTTTAGGGGCGGCCTGAATGTTAAATTTGAACGAACATAGAGGCCAGTACTGACCTTCCTGCTTGACACTGATGGGTTCTATCCGCTGGGCCCATACCCCCCCCCCCCCCNCCCCCCCCCCCCCCCAAGCCCTCTAAACCACCTAAACCCTGAAGCCTTCAACCCTAAACCCGAAAACCCTCTAAGATCACGCAAGGAACCCTCACGGGAACCCTTAAGGAACCCCTCTAAGCCTTAAGCCCCGAATCCTAAAACCCTAAACTCCTAAAAACCTGAATCCTGAACCCTAAACCCTTCAACCCTGTGAGGGCGCCTGCTGGGACTTCCTGGAAGAGCACTGGAAGGAGGTCGTGCAGCACACCGGAAATCTCGAGGCAGGTCGGTTAAGGCTTGGGGCCTTAATTAGGGCCTTTGGGGTTTCGGGTTTAGGGGTTTAGGGTTTCGGGATATGGAGGGTTAATAGGGTTTAGGGCTTCCGGCTCGGTGTAGTTGGGGGGTTTTGGGGGCCTCACTGACGGGCCTCATGAGAGGTTAGGCCTTTCGGGTGTAAGATTTGGGTTTCGGATTGAGGGCTCTATACAGTTACAGGTTTAGGAGTTGGGTTACGGGATTCAGGATTTAGGGCTTGACGGTTCAGGGATTTCCTTTCGGGTGAACATGCTTTTCCTTGCGAAACTTTAACCCCCAAACCCAGGGGGTCTTTGAGTCGAGACATATGCGCTGCTTGACGAATGCGGGCCGTGAGGCCCCGTGATTTACGCGTTCCACCACTCCATTTCCTAATGGATCTTCACCCTAGGGGTCCATGTACCCAAATAGTATATACTTTGGCCTTAAAGTACTCCCTATATCGGTACATTGGGCCCGAAGTATATACTATTTGGGTACATGGACCCTTAGGGTCAGTTAGATGAGGGTTTTGGGGTGCGGATTTCGGTAGATTCTGCGCTTTGCTGGCCTTCTTAATGACTCTAAGGCGCCTGCCTGCTGACAGCATGGAACCCCCTAAAACCTAAAGCCTCAAATGGGTGGTTGTCAAAATTAGGGTCCCTTTTTGGGAACCCTAAATATTAGGTGTCGTATTATATGAAGGGCCCGAGAAGGGACCAGAATTTTGACAACCACCCACATGGGTTTGTTCAGTAGATGAACTCTGGGGATGGGATACATTTTTTCGCTGGAGCAGTGATGTCGAGCATTGCCTGCAGGCAGAATGCTCAAACACTTCGACTTCGTTTATGGGGAGATGCTATTAAAGAAGAGTTAGAATATGCTTGAATGTATAGCTAGAACAGTGCGTTGACGTAAATTATTGAAGAGTTATGTTGGGGCTATGTAAGGGGATACTGTTACTATAATATCCCTAAGGGTCCAAGTACCTAATAATCATATACTCTCTTAAATATTGAGCTACTTAACTACTATCCTAAACCCAAGTGCCTAATTATTGGGTCCTTTGGACCCTTAGGGTATAGTACCGATGGCGTGCCGAAGTTCTCAGTTTCTGCCCTGAGCGCTGGTCAGTTTAGGGTTTAGCGGTTTAGGGGTTTAGGGTTTAAGGGTTTAGGGGTTTAGGGTTTAAGGGTTTAGGTTTAGGTCAACTGGTTTGGCGTGGCTCCCACTAAGCCTACCGGGCTCCTTTGAAGGGCAAGCTGATTGATAATGTCGTCTGATCTGTCGCCACTGGCAAAGCTTGCGCCGCATGTCCTTTGTCAAGAACGATTCCGCACATTCAGTCGGCCCAAAAGGCAGTAGAACTTCATATGAGAAAGAACCTGCTTTGGTCTTCACCCTAACGAGCATTCTTATCCCCCAAAGCCTAAACCCCGAGATAAAGATCCTAAACCATCCAAGCCCTTTGCTTCCTTCACGCGGGGGTTGCACACAGGAGATCATCAGCGACAAGCATCCTTTGGTGCTGGAGTTGCTGCAGGCATCTTGATCTTGTTCCGAATGGGGTTTCTCAAGCTTCTTCAGGGCTCCTAGGTGTTTATTTTAGGGTCCCAAACATTCAGGATTAATCAGCCCCCGCAAGGTCACCAGAGGTGCTACTCTTCACGGTCTAGGTAGCGAGAGAACGCTTGATTTGGACCTGTGCCAAGCCAGGTGTGTCAATATCTAGGTTTCCCAGTCGACCCTTGTTCCCTTCTTGTGGTCCTAGGGTTCCTTACACAACTACCGAATACAACAAACGGGGGCCCTTTTCACTCCTAGGTTACTGGAAATCCTAGGTATACCTGCTCCTAAACGCCCAGATGCCTATAAAGTAGGTTGCGATACAGTGGTTGCATGGCTATAGAGGGTCATGCTGGGACAGTGACCTTCTGTCTGACCTTGTGTGGAGATACCCAGAGTGAACAGGATCCCTCAAGAAGGAAGCCAATCAGGGCAGCTGATTTGATATTACATAAAGTCTCCATTGTAGTTCCCTGTTTCGGCTCAACCAATTTTGTATGTAGAATCCTTATGAGGTAACCCCAAAAGGGAACGACCATGGAAACTATAGGTATGATTGGAGGCACTCGGCTCTCTGGAAACTGGTTCAGGGGTTAACGGGCTCTTGAGTCTGCAACTAACAACGTCTCTTAATTGGAATTCCCCAAATCCAAAACGTCACCCCCCCAAGCCTGCCATAGTCCTAACAGCCCCGACAGCCCTCAACCCCAAACCCTAAACCGTAAACCCTTAACCGAAAAAAAACCCTAAACCCTAAACCTTAATCCCCAGCCCCACCCGAAACCCTAGACCCCAAACCTGTGTGTAAATAGTTCAAACCCTACGGGATTATGAACCTGCGGTCTTCCGGTACATTTTTGGCTTGGCTAGAAAAGTCGTGGTTTGGTGTGTGCATCGTTTTGGGTCGGAGGGTTGGGGTTTAGGGGTTTAGGGTCGACATTTGAAGGTTAGCCTGGGTTTAGGTGTAGGGGTTTGGGGGCTTGGCGTTTATGGCACATGTCGTGTTACTTTGAAGCTTTGTGTCAGAATCTGCTGGAGTTCTTTTTTGCTTTTGGTTACCTTACCGGAGCAGGGGTGCGGGTTGCAGGGTTGCCGGCTTTTAGGTGTCAGAGGTTTGGGTGAATTGCTTGTATTCTAGGGTTGTGGGGGCAGGGTTGCCTTCGGCTGGGTATCCTTGAGGCTCTTTTGCAGCTTTGAAGCCCAGACAGACAATTCATACAGGGCTTGCTGGAACCGGCGCCTCGAATCTACACTTAGTACATTGAAAGTACACCCGAATCAGAAGTTCGAGACCACTCTTCTAGAGATGTCCTGGCAGCACAGTTGGGGGTCATGAATGCAAACATGGAGGCAGTTCACTCCTGGTTGGTTGGCATTCAGAGAGTGGAAGCTCAGTGCCCTAAGGTCCTACATCCAAAATATGAGCTCGAAATCCGAAACCCTCAAAAAACCCTTAAGCCGTAATCCTAAACCCTAAACTAAACCCTAAACCCTTAAGTCGTAAACCCTAAACCCAAGCCCTAAACCCTCATAAGGGTTCGGCAGCACAACTAAGACATCAGCAAAAGGTAAGTAAGATACCGATGTTTTTTTTTGGGGGGGGGGAGTTGGAAACCCTAAACCCTAAACCCTACACAGTCACCCATACGCATTTCAAGCACCCAACCCAGACCTGCGAGTCCCCCCAAAGGCGTCACGTGGTATGAAGAGACCGGCCCGGCACCCGGGAGTCCCTTAAGCCTTAGGGTTTAGGGTTTGTAGGGTTTAGGGTTTTCAGGGGTTAGGGCTTCTAAGGTTTAGGGTGTAGGGTTTAGCATCTAGAGATGATCATGGTGACGATAATGATGCACGTGATGAGAATGACGGGCGATGGAGATGATCATGATGCTGAACATGGGAAAGATGACCGCGACGAGTATGACTAATAGTGTAGATGATGGTGATGGGAGGCGGTGAGGATGTTGACGAAGATGACACCGATGCCAAAAGTGCTGACGGGGTTTTGGTGTTGGTGGCAACCGTTAACAAGAACACCAGGTGATGTTGAAGGGTATGATGATGATGATTGTGCGATCATTGTGCTCATACATAAGGATGGTGACGATGTCCACCATTCAATGCTTGTTGCTCCAAGACAAGGCATACGGACGTTTGTTGGACTGCTGCTGGTGTTAATTCTGCTGCTGCTGCTGCTGCTGCTGCTCTCGGATGCCTTGTTTGCGGGTCCTTACAAACAGGATCCGACTATTTAGGGTCGAAAATGGGGGGGGTGACCCCCCCCCCCCTATTTGCGGTTCTACCTGTATCGTTGTTCATTGTTTCTGTGCAGGCGCCTTGTTTGTTTGTAAGTAAGCCAGTAGTGGTACTTGGGCACATCGTATTGGTCTTGCTCTCGAAGCTGACATTGAGCCGGACATGTTGAAAGTCTCGCATAGGGGAATAAAAACGATGCAGGTACCTGTCCTTTATCCCCAAAAGAGCAGTAAGGAAATGTGCTCATGAGCCAGCTTCCTCTCTGCTGCTCTGCTCTGAACAACACACTCGCATCTTCTCTTATAGCAACCCTTCTCGAACACGTACAGAGTCGACCCTGACAGTAACCCATCAGCGTCTAGAAGCCTTCTAGTCAACCCTCAGCGGAACCCTTAAGGACCCTCGTGCTCAAATAACCTTAATGTGACGAAACCCTGTAGAGAGTCTGGAATGGCGAAAAGTGTCACACCTGGCGCTTCCGAGCAGCATCCGCTGCCTTCACCAACCCTGAAGCCTACAGCCTCAAGCACTTGAAGGGTTCAGGGTTTAAGGTTAAGAACCCCATGGCTGCTAACCCTGACAGCTTAATCTATATTATCTATATCCCCGGATTCCTGAATACGTTCTAACAAACACTTACCCAAAGGCTCCATGTACCTTTATAGTAGATACTTAAGCCTTAACGGGGTCCCTATATAGGTACTTTGAGGCCTAAGTATATACCATATGGGTACATGGAGCCTTAGGGTTAGCAGCAAAGAACGCAGCGCGGTTCTTGCCAGGGGCGGAAGGCCGATGACGAAACGCCTGCGGCATGAGGCTCAACCCTAGGTCCTAGGTCTGAGAGTCCACATGGGTAGTTGTCAAAATTATGGTCCCTTTTTTGGGTACCCTAAATAATAGGTGCCGTATTATAATGGGGACCCAAAAAGGCACCATAATTTTGACAACCACATTATAATACGGCACCTATTATTTAGGGTACCCAAAAAAGGGACCATAATTTTGACAACCACCCACATGTAAGCCTCAATTTTTCCCTTAACCTTAAACCCCCAACCCTAAATCCTTTGTTCAACCTGAAACCAGATTCCACCCTAAGTAGAGCTTCGAAAGACTTAAGCTTAGCTCAGCCTCCGAAAACCTTCCTAGTTAGGCGGATAACGAATTCCTTATGTTATATGAGTTGTATGTCCTTGAATAGGTAGTTTGGGTGGGACCGAGGTGGGTTTAGGGTTCAGGATTCAGGTGTAAGGATTAGCATCCCGGGTGTGTGATTCAATTCTGATTGGGATTTTCTGGTTCAGAGGTGTTTAGGATTTAAAGTTCGTGGTTCGGGTTCAGGGTGTAAAGGTTTAGGGCTCCGGGAAAGTCATAAGAGGAATATACTATAATTCCCATACCTTAGGGTCTTCAGCTAATGCAGGATTTATATCATCAACAGTAGTTATTCAGACTCCCGGGGCCGCAACATAAACTTCTTCAATTCATATTTAGGGTTTGTACTAGGAGTTGCTTGTCCTCTGTTACTGGTTTAAGCTTGAGAGGTCTTCGCATTAATTCATCGAATTGTGCAAATGCTCTTCCAAAGAAGCCATTGCACTGGGCCTCCAGTTATCTAAATCATGTGGATACCGTGTTAGTATATGGTTAGTAACCTACTGCTTGGGTATCTGGAGCCCGTCACGTTCACTAACCTTACACAAGCACCATACTTCTCGGAACGCCAATCGCTAACTTTTCAAAAAAGATGTCACTGCTTCATTGCCTGCAGCTGTCTCCAGTCTGTACGCCCATAGTAGCTGTGGCACCCAAGTACTATGTACACACTATAGGGGCCTAAATAATTACCAATACCGTTTTGGGGTTTCCTTTTTATGATTATAATACAATGGGCCCCCCAAACCCTATTCTAATTATTAAGGCCCCTAAAATAGTACTACATACAGTTTAGGACCTTGTACCGCCTTTGCCTTCGTGGAAGCAGGGACGAAGAGGGCAATTCATCTGGTTTCTTGTTAGGAAACATAGGTACATGAGGAAGCCACATTATTTGGTTAAATTACATGAACTAAATTCCGTTACAAGATTCCTACACCCAAAACCCCTGAAGAACCCAGTGAGTCCGACTTCTCGGCTGACCCCGTGCCCAAGGACGTTGTGACATCGACGACTCGGAACTCTTGACCCTAGGGGCTGTTTTCATAAGGCTTCAGGGCCCAAGACTTTGAATGCTAAGAGGTGTTGAAACTGTAAATTAGGATCTTGCTTCATAAACTTCTGATTGTTGCATATTATGATCGCTTTTGAGAGGTAGGCTGCTTGTCGAATCATGCTCCTTTTGTCTATCCACACCTAAACCCTGAAACCTCAAACCCGCAAGATTTCAATGCCAAACTCCTTGAAGATGCAAGCTGGAGAGGTAGAAAGCCTCCGTCAGTCCTGTACTGTTTCAACTTTCCTTGCAGGCGGGGGATCGCAAGAGCTGCTGGGGTTTAGGGTTTGAGCTTTGACCTGAGCTTTGAGGCTTGGGAATTTTGTGGCTTTGTTGCTTTGGGGTTCTGGGCGGGGCGCTTTGGGTGAGGGGCCTTGGCATATCCTTGAAGGCCATCTTGCGGTTCAAATCTGAAGGGCTTCAGGGCTCCGCGTCTTAAGGTTGGGGCTTGTAGTATAATAGTATTTAGGGTTTAGGGCTTTCGGGAGGGCTCGCAGGCGCTTTCAGGCATCCTTTTTGGGCAAACTTTTTTCAGAATGGTAGCAGCAGCCCTAAATCCGTAAGCTTGAGTCAAATAAATAAACCCTGAACCTTGAACACTTAGCCCCAAGCCCTAGCAAGCCCCAGGACCCCAGGATCTGCCGAATCTAACATCCTAGGAGGCATCGGCACTGGGCCCTAGAACCCCTTTCTTCGTGGATCGGGGCCAGGTGTTTGGGGCTCCGCATCCATTCAGGCTCTGCATCCGGAATGTCGGGATTGGTTCCTCAGATGGGGTCATTCCACTTTGAACCCACTTTGGATCCTAGACCCTTACCTTGTTTGGATAGATGTGAGGGAAGCACAGACGGAGGGTTATGTGAAACGTCGCAGCAAGGATATGCTTCCAGGCATACGTTCAGTCCGGATTTCGAGTTTCGTTCGCCAGGAGATTCAGGATGTGCGGCTCAGGAATAAAAAAAGTAGGCTTCAGGATACTGCTTTACCAGTGTGGCAGACTAGAAGTCACAAGCCGTCTGCCATCATCCATATTCCCGACCAGGTTCGTTTCTGAGCGCATCAATTCGCATTCTGCTGCTCAGCTGCCTTGTCTTATAGGCCCTGAGCCCCTACACTACTCATACCCCGAACCCCTAAACCATAAAGACGCCCAAATCCTGAAACCCTGAGTCTAAAGCCCTCCTATACCCTCACATTGCAGCAGAAAGTTTCACGCACCTCTGTTCATCAAATTCAAAGTACGGAGCGGAGCCGGGGGCTGGATCACCTTTGGGATCCATAAGGTTTCTATGAGTGCAACTTGGGGCTTGGTGTTTAGAACTTACGGTTTGAAGGTGTTTAGGGTTTAGGGCCTTCGGCAAAAGAGTGTAAGATTTGTGTTTGGTACTGGATTCTGGATTTCCATGCCTAGTGGTAAGCGACAGCCACATTTTGCCGACAGGAGTAACCCTGTCCTTTCATGCCAAGCTGTCCTATCAGAGCCTGTACGCTTGCATGTATGCAGAAATGTATGTACGTAAGCATAGAAGTAAGTAAGTAATTACGTATGCAAGCAAGTAAGCAGGTAAGCAAGTAAGCAAGCAAGTAAAAAGCAATCAAGTAAGTATGTATGTATATCCATCTATCTTTCTATCTATCTGTCTGCCTGCCTGTCTATCTATCTAGTACCTATCTATCCATTTACAGCCCAGCATGTGTGTATCCTGTGTGTTTAGCTATTAGCATGTTGTTGCTTATGATTTTTCAACATGTATACATGCGCTCACACACAGACACGCACAGATATATACATACATACACATATATATATATATATATATATATTATAAGGCTGGCTGGCTGGCTGGCAGGGAGGGGAGGGATGAATGGATGGACGGACGGACAGAGGGATGGACGGATGGACCGATCTACGGACGGACGGATGGATGGATGGATAGATAGACGGATTGATAGATAGATAGCTACATCGATAGATTTACTTGTTTGCATGTTTCATCATATCTATATGCCCGTGTCCTTGCATACATGTATATATGTATGCCTACATGTATTTCTTTTTGCGTGTTTAACTTTTTGCTGCCTATTGTCTGCACAGTTTTACCCATGCACGTAAGCAATATGCATTCAGAAAAACCAACATTTGTCCTCGGCGTTAAAGGCTCCTACAACAAGTTAGTCACATGCGTTCAGAAAAACCAACATTAGTCCTCGGGCGGTGTGTTACATGTTTCTAGGCATTTTCTGTGCGTATGTCGACAGGTTTACTGAATTAAGTAGGGTCCGTACACTTCTTTGCTGTAACATCTCCTAATCTCGCCAGAGTGGGCAGTGGGAGACGGTGAGTCCGAGCCTCTTATGCCGCCGGCCGTCAGTGCTCTATTTGCCGACGCGCGAGGCGTGGTCAGAATTGCGAATCTTTACCTGCATGGCCAAGCTTGAGGTGTCTGTTCGCGGTATTTGGGAGTAATGTTTATGGGGTGTTCTGTGCTTATGCTGGTCCAGGCTTTGCAGTATGGGGCTTAACAAGCTTTGGTATGGGAGATTTGGGCTCTGGAGTTTAGGATGTAGGTTTCATGCAAGCGAGTGCAGGAGGTAGAGTTATGGTCAACCCTCAACCTACGAGTTTGCAGTCCCCAAACTCAACTGAGTCTAAAATAGCCTGGAATATTTTTGCGGCATCATTCCTCGTCGTTCCTGAATTAATGGGTATAGTAGAATGAATCCCGCAACCCTAAATGAGGCCCCGCCCTGATAAAAGTTTTCGAACCCGATTCTAACCTTTTAGTAAGGCCCCTATGTTTCAATCGACAGGCCTTGAGTCTGAAGTCTCAAAGCCCTCCAACCTGGCCTGAACCTACAAACCCTCACTGTTTTAGCTGAGTGGATACACTTTACACTTCTTAAAAGTGTACATTTTTTGGGGCTTATGAACTCAGCAACTAAGCTCAACCTCAAACCTTAAAATTTTAGGGTTTAGGGTTAAGGGGTCTAGGGTTTCGGGCTAAGGGGTTAGGGTTTAGGCTTGGGTTTAGGGTTTAGGGGTCTAGTGCCCAGGGCTGAGACCCTTATACTAGGGACCGACTTGGGGTGATTGTTAATTCCCTGCATTGCCCCTTATTGTTTCATATGCAACCCGCAAGCGGACCTTGAAGCCTACAGTAATGTTTTAAAACCTCTACATGCGCAAGCCTGACCGGCCTCGTCCGTGAAAACAACGGCTATTCACCAGTCGAACATGGAGCTCTGAGTTCCGCAAGGTGGGACTGAAAGGCTTGGGGCTGCACAAGTGCCCTTTAATAGAGCCCTTATGGCCCCTTGTGGTCCGATAATATAGAAGCCTAAAGAACTGCACTTGTTATTTGTTCTTCCGTGGCGCCCCTCATGATTACTATGGTGACTAGAAAACTCTCATGTCCTTGAAAAGGGGCTCAAAGGTGTGTCTTTATGCTGTCCTTGAACCAAAAGAAGCTTGGGTTGAGAGGTTTAGGATTCTGCCAGTTGTGGGTTTAGGGCTCATGGGCTTCAAGGCATAGTTTCATGGATTCTGCCTTATAGCTTATATTTTGGGAGTTCAGAAAATAGCCCTAAACCCAAAATCCTAAACCCTAGACCCCCCTAAAGAAACCGGCGCAAAAAGCAGGATCCTCAGCAGGCGGACCCTCTAACATTTTCGAGTTGAAAAAAGGCAGCAAAGGCACCCGCAGGATTCAAGTCAAGGGCCGAAATGGGGGGTCTTGGGGGCTTTTTACCTGATGTCCCAAACTACGCCCTGAATTCCGAATCCTAAACCTACCTTTTTTCGGGTCCCTATACAGTATTTTAATATATTAGAGTTTATGTTATAGCCCACTTCTGCAAAACGTCGGCAATGGGAGCCTAAGGTGAACCGTAAATCCTGAACCCTAGCTACGACCTATACAGCCCTGAACAACTGCAGACCCAGCTTGCTTCACAAAGACAGAAGCGATATCGAGTTCAGCTCAGGAGAAGTTCGAGACGCCACTACGCCTGCTGTTGCGCACTGAACATTTTTAAGTACCGGGTTTTTGCAAACCTAAAGCCAGATCCCGAAGTTTTATGAACCTTAATATATAAACCCTCAGTTTACGATCCCTAAGCCCTAAACCCGAAGCGGTAGGCTGCGAATGCACCACCTTTGGCATTGCTCAAAACTCCAAAGCCAAACTTCTTTCCAGGGTACCTGCAGATGCAATGTTCGGACGTCGTGTTCAGATCCTACAAGAAAACAAACTCTAGACTGAGCCGACAGCTCTAAAGCCCCAGACCGTAAAGTGGGAGTTCACAGTGTACCAAAGGCTCGTTTAGATATGGGTCTGCGCACAATGCCGTTTCTCCGGAGCTGGTGGAACAGGGACGCAATTTGACGACCCAGGCATGTGTGGCAGAAGCGGCTTGCACAGCCCACATCCACCGCAGTCAAGATAAAAAGGCGCCCCCTTTCCTTGAGTTGTTCACCATTTTCCTGCAATAGGTCGGTCATGACAACGATGGTAAAGGCGAAGGGTGGTAGTGATGACTCAATGCTGATGCTACTGGCGATGAGGTGATATGCTTGACAGAGTGCTCCTTCAGAACCCGTAGACGTAACAACTAATTTAAGGGCCTAAATAGCTACCTATACTGAAACTGCGTGAAGTCACGCCTTCATGCGAAGATTCCGCGAGGGTAACTGGGCTTCGTTGCTGAGTCGATGATACGAGGTTAGAAGTCGTGCTTCCACAAAGCAGGCTGTATACTGTACTATTTGAGGTTTTTTGAAACAGCGTAGAAAGAAGCACATGCCCTGAAGGACCAAATGACCCTTAAAAGTAGGAGCCCTGTACCCATATACTAGGAATCCCTATATGGTATATGAACCTTAAACCCTTTTAGGGTTCATTTCGTCCTTAGGGGCTGTGTGAGACTCTTTCGGCCCATGTGACAGGACTCGGGCTCAAGCCTTTAGCATCAGTTTAATCGCAAGCAGGGTCGACTTTCCATCCTTCAGCGCTCCTACTTGGAGGATCATGGGACTTAGTAAGTAAGGTTATATGTGCCCTAATTGGGGTTGTAAGTAGTTATAAGTGGAGTTACCCTAATTATAACCCTAGTTACTAAGTCCCATGAGCCTTTAAGTAGACACTTCAGAAGTTCCCCGACAAGCCTAAAGAGAAGACGAGTGATTGCTGTGTGGCTGTGTCCTGCAAGTGCCAGGCCTCACCCCTCACCTCCATAGACCCTGAACTTCGATCCCAAGCCCCTCATCCCTAAACCCTAAACCCTAAACCCCAAGCCCGCAAAAAAGCCTGACACCTCGAGCCGGGAACCCTGAAGCTCACCCAAGTTCCACCCTGAAGCCACCCTCCCTTCCTTTGTTCACCATGGTGGCCAAAGTCGTGAAGGATGCCAAGGAGAAAGATGCTGGGCACTCGTTATTGTTTTGTGGTATTTGTGGCGACTTTGACGGTAGGATTCGGCTTTGATTGTTCGGGGTAGTTGTTGGGGTTTGGGGCGTGTGGTATGAACCCGATCATTCGAACTAAAAACCATGATCAGACGCAGAAGTTGAAGTAGCCCTAGAATTGAACCGTGAATCGTAAATTAATCAGCCCTACATCAAGGCCGTTGCCCCCCTTGCCCCATAGTTCGCTGTTTGAGGGATTTGAAGAGTTGCATCGGGGCTTCCTTGGGCATAACAAAGTTTACACTGCCCAGGCTGTGCAGAAGAGTGCCGTCTGCTTGCCCGTGAAGAGCAGCACAGGCTCGGAAAGGGTTCTGGAGTCTCTGAGTACAAGGGACACCAGAAAGGTTGAAACATGAGTTTTTTCACGATATATCCTGCTTCGGGGCATGGGGATAATGATGTTCCAACTTCCTGGCATTTTCGGTGGGTTGAAGTAGTCCGACGTAGTTTTTGTAGCTTGGAAGGCTCAGGGTTTGATTTGTCGGGCGTGAAAAATTTCATTTTCAGCGGCCCTTATCAGAACCGGCCCTCAAGAGCAATGGCTGAATGCAGTGCTTCGTGTGATCATTTTGAGTGCTGAGCAGGCTTAATAGATCCAAGAATGCCACGACAGTGCGAACATTGAGGATCCAATGCTCACCCAGGCAATGGTATCTATTTGCGGGGATCCTGATACTAGTAATAAGATTCTTCTGTTTGGGCTGCATCGGTTTATCACTACTTCCTGAATCTACGAAATGCTTCAACCTGACCGCCCTTCAAATTCCTGAGGCTTGCAAAAGCAACAACAACTAAAGAATCAAAGATCAACCCTGAACCCTGGAACCTGGGAGAAGAGTCCTTAAAAAATAAAAGACCGCAGACCAACGTCCACTCTAACACCTACCTGAAGCCGAGAAAAGCCACTCTTTGTCAGTGATCGTTGTAAATACATCCGGATATATGTCCTCAAACCGGTAGGGTTTCCTGAGGTTAAGGTAGAGCTTAGATCCCAAACCCTAAGTTCGAAAGCCCCAACGGACATGACAAAATAGATTCATTCTTAGAGTTATTCGGATCCATTTTCTGGGATTTTTCATTGGGGTTCTACACATCCTAAACTCCAAACCCCTGAACCAAAACGAGTTCTTGGTTTCACTAAGTTGAGGGCAAAATGCCAGCGCTATCAACTTTAAAAAGAGAACCAAAACAGCTTTCAGCCCCCAAACTCCCCATCAAACTTCGCAAAACCAGACAAAACCCTACCTTTGTGAAGCGTTTTCAACCCCTCAAAATTCCTTAGAGCGCCTTGTACAAACCCTTAACCCTAACCCCTAAAATCCTAAAATCCCAAACCCTAAGGCCCTAATACCCTAAACCCTTATACTCGAAAGCTCTCCTCTCAAACCAGGCCAGACAGCTCGAACTCGGATCCCGTGCTTTCTTTGTAGGAGGTGCGCCGGAGCTTTAGGGTTTTGGATTTAGGGTTTCGGGTTCTAGACCTTTTTGGAGAGATTGTTTCTGTAGGGTCTTCATAGCTTTGTCGCTTGGGTGTTCGGGGTTTCGTTAGGGCTTTGTATTGCTTTTGGAGCTCAGGTGTTTGAGTCTTGCAGGGGGGTAGATCAAGTTCCTTTAGGCGTTCTGGCTTAACTTAACCTATGAGCGCCTTTTAGATCAGGTTCCTTTAGGCGTTCCGGCTTAAGATTTTTGTAGAGCTCAATATGAGCGCCTGAGGGCTTCAGAGATTAGTTGTTCAGGATTTGAAATCCGGGCCCGAAACCCCAAGACTTAAATTCGTATTAGTATCAGTATTAATATTTTATTTGTAATTGGTATTTTTATTAGCATTATTATTAGTATTAGTATTAGTACCCTGAACCCTAAACATGTGTAGATTTGTTCGGTTTGCGTGGCTTTGTCTGGTTTTTCGGATGGGGTATTGGGTCAGCAGTGCTTCCGGGGTTGCTGTTTAGATTTAGGGAATTTAGGGCTTGCCTGGAGCCCAAAAGTATGCAGAACACTAGCCTTTTATAGGTGTTAGTTGGGCCATGATTTTACCTGCTTCAGGGGTTGTCGGTAGGGTTTATAGGGCCTGGGTTTGGCAGGAATGGGTTTTAAAGCTTCTTTCGGGCGGGAGGATTTTGGTAGGATATTGCTGATGATTTGGAACCTGCATTCAGGCCCATAAGCCCTAAAACCCGAAACAAACCCCAAAACGCACCCTAAACTCCGAACCCTAAAGCGTTCAGCATCAGGGTTACAGGATCGTAAAGAGCTCCAGAAAAAAAGACACTGTTGCGGAGATTCCTGACAACTAAAGCCTAGGCCGTGGATAGCTGGGACTTGGGAGTTGTGCAAGCAAAGTTGGTGAGTTCGAAGGAAGCCGGCTCCGCAGCAGTAAACCTTCAAGCCATATCCTCAACTCGCAGATTCTACAGTCCTTGTCTCCCTCAGCCCGTACAGTAATCCTGAAATGGTCACTAAGCCCCGAATATCAAAAAGCCTTGAAACTTAAAGCCTGCTCCTCTCCAGACATACTGGACAGGTGGTTCCCGAGCCCAGCACACCTCAAGCGTCAGGGGCTTGGATGTTTGGAGGGTGTGGTTCAGAAATGCGGAACCTCCACCACACAAAATGAACATTCTAGGTTGTTGCGATTCTTGTAGGCCTTCGGCAGCAACAGATACAGGATCCAGACCACCGTGGCAAAGTATCCTCGGGACTTGCGATTTGCTGATTCAGTCCGCCTGAACGTTCTAAAATGCAAAACACCCCGCCAAGACACCCTAACATCAAAATCTGAGGCTCAAGGTCTTGTACTTTTAGACCCCTTGAGGGGTAGATTGTATTATTAGGGCCCCAAAAAAGCACATAAGCAAAAATTAGGAGAGGGATATCCCATATAAACCCCCCCCCCATAATGAAGCCCATTAAGGTAGGGATATCCCCATAAAATGCTTGTGCTTATGTGCTTTTTGGGTCCCTAAATTATCGTCACTGGCTATAATTCTTGCATGCTCGGAAACTTGCTGTCGGAAGACATCTTGGCCTGTCGACTCCTCAGGTCTATATGCAACATGGGATCCTGCGGTTTAGGGTTTAGGGTTTTGGGTTTTGGGTTTAGTGTTTAGGGTTTAGGGTTCAGCTATATAACTAGAGCAGAATGATGCCGTTAAGGATTAACCTTGATGCTATCTCCAGCCCTCATAGCGATTCGAGCGTTGAACACGTGGTTCCATTTGTGCTTATGATTTGCCAATTTTTGGCTTCAGGCTGCTAAGACGTTGCAATCCACTACAGTAGTAGAGCAGCTAACCTTGAACCTTTTGGGGGGTGATATACTAGAACCCCATATAATCCCAACAGGTGACCTTTAGTTCCGCCAGGATACTGGGCAACTAGGACAAATACGATATAGGGGCCCTAATTATTACCTGTTCATTTTGGGGGGTTCCTTGTTTTTTTATCATGTAATGGGCCCATTTTATGTATTAAGACCCCTATAGTACACCCCCCCCCCCCAAAGCAAAAGACCGTAGATCCTGAGGTTCATGAATCCCGAATCCCTGAAGCAATACTCAGAGGTTCATGGTTTCAGACTATCTTACGGTTTAAAGGGCTTTGTAGCATTTGGGGTTTCAGGTTTAGGGTAGTAGGTTCCCCGTCGGGAGTGAGCAGTATGGATCCTCGGTCGGGCAGTTGGCAAATGGATACGAAGAATAGGAGGATGATTTTAGGGTTCTATCGGGAGGCTCGTGGGTCAGGGTTCGCACAAGAGCTGCAAAGACCCTTCTATAAGAATCGAAAAGATTCTTCCAAGTGCTGTTTCCTCCAAGCCCACTGAGGTCATGAGAAGCAGTCGGAATACCATCGTGCGCATGCAGACAAGCAGGCCGGGGCGGGTTCAGCGTCCAAACCCTACCCGGACCGTGCAGATGAGTTTGAGGCTTAGGTTCAGGGTTTTCGCGTTTAGGGATTAGGATTTAGGGTTAGGTAAACCTAAAACCTCCCAAACCGTAAATTGTGAAGCCCAAAACTCCTGAAGCCGGATATGGGATTGTATGCTATTTGGCTATCACAATAAAATGGTAGGATGTATAAATGCGCGGGATTCCCGTTGTGGGTTCGGGTAGGCGAACTCAGCTTGAGGTACCACAACTGGGGCAGAGAGTGAACAATAGTGCTTCCTTGCTTCGGTAACTTCAATGATAAGGTTCCCTAACTCCAAGTTAGAGATGTGGGTTGCAGGGCTAGTGGTTGCAGCCGTGTTAGGGCTTCAAACTGAAGTTACGATTATGAGGAAACCCTCTTGCTTACTGTAGACCCCGATTATGGTAGCTTAAATTAAACCCTAACCCGAGACCAATCATATTTCCTGACAAGAACTCGGTACCGACCTGGACCCGAGACATCGATCCATGGGAGTTTGGGCCTAAAGAAAGAGGGGCCTTAAATAAGCAGAACAGATTTTTACGCATATCATAAAATGTGGAATCCAAAGGGAATAGTTCTAGTATTCATTCAGGCTTTTGTTTGTGCATAGGTTTTCAAGGTTCAAACTGAGCCCTTTCAATCTTGGAGCTTTGGGCCAGGCCACTGTTTGCATCTATGTATTCTCTGGTTATCCCACCGACCTTTATCCCATCCTGGTTGATTGTAAGTTACCATAATCGGATCTATGGTAAATAATAGGGTTTCCTTGTTATGATAACTTACCTTAAACCCTAAACCTAAACCATAAAAACATAACCCTAAACCTCAAACCCCAGACCCTGAACCTTAAAGAAACAAAAACCCTAAACCTTAAACCCTACACCCTAAACCTTAAACCCTAAACCTTAAACCTAAGCCCTAAACCTTAAACCCTAAATCCTAAACCCTAACTTCATCAAGAAGAGCTCAGGATGAGATGATCCACCAGAGGAAGGCGGAGTTGAAACTCGCGGTGCACTACCTAAGGCCTGGAGGGTTTTGTGTTTGGCTTCGGGATACTTATGATTTAGGCCTTAGGGTTCTTTCGGATTTAGGGGTACTTATGATATGGGGTTTAGGGTTATTTCGGACTTAGGGTTTAGGGTTTAGGGGTCTTCAGGATTTAGGGTTTAGAGTAATTAAGTGCCAGTGATGGCATGCAGGGCTTGTTGGGGTGTCTCAGGGTCACTCTTGCAGGCTTTATCCGCTGAGTCCTACGGACTTCCAGGGTTCAATTGCCATTGTTTGGCTTCAAGTTTCCCTAAACCCTAAACCCAAACCCTTTGTTTGCGATGGCGGGTCTGGGAGCGAGGGCCAAGGGGGTTTAGGAGTGGTTCTCGCAGCTGTTTGGGCGGTCCTAAACCTGGGTCCGCAACCCCCAAGCCCAAAACTCCCGAAACCCTGAACCTCAATCGTCCAAAATCATCAAAGTACCTAGACCTAATCCAAAATCATAAAGTTCCCTTAGGGTTTAGGGATTAGGGTTTAGGACTCCCTAGAGCTAAAGCTCGGGAGCCTGGGCCTCCTCACCTTAGAACCGAGAAAGCAGCTCACGCCTTAACCACCTGGGAATCTCTGCAGAAAACTCAGCTTTCATAGTCCCTAGTCCCCCGAATCCCTAAAATCTAAGACCCTGATGCCCTAAAATCTAAAAGCGCTGATCCCAAAACCCTAAGCCCCTAAACCTTAAACCCTAAACCCCTAAGCCCTAAAGCCCTAAAAGCCTTGACCCCCAAACCCCACACCCTGCACTTTAAACCCAACTTCCTACCAGGGCTCGGGCTATGGAGATGGATGCAGAGCTGGAGGGCCAGGTGCGCCCTTAAAGGGTAGAGATTCTTAGCTTACCTATAGTCTCCATTGTAGTTCCTTTTTTTGGTTTAACCAGCTTTATATGTAGGATCCTATAAGATAACCCCCAAAAGGAACTACAATGGAGACTATAGGTAAACTACCGGAACGTAGACTTTCTCAGCTTGTTTGGGTGAGCCCTATATGGCCTATATGTAGAATGTACAGGGGCCCTACCAAAACCTCTCTCTCTCTCTCTCCATTTCCAGCTGATGCAGTGTCTACTTAGGACGCAGCTTAAGTTTAGGATATGTTTAGAAGCATGCTGGTGTCCTCATGTCATGAATGCAGGGCGGAACTCAATCCGAATTCGGAAATTCGAAACACAGGCACCGAAATCGCACACCGGCAATCCGTGAACGCCTGATATCTTATCACATGTTCGACATAAAGCTGAGCTTGAGAGCATCGGCCCTGTTCTATAACCTCCCTTTATTCGAAAGCGTATAAAACCCACAAACCAAACGAAGCCCTCTGAAGACTCCTTATTATTGAAACCCTACGGTTGATGGACAAAATCCTGCATTACTTTAAGTACCCTAAACTATGGGAATTATGGTATATTCCTTATTATGGGTCATGCAGGATTTTGTCCATCAGCCCTAGTCTCGCTATCGAGCTCGAACCTGGCAGCGAAGGTCCAAAACGAGGCTATGCAGAGTCAGCGAACGTTGCTCGAAATGACCCCGGCTCAGAAATTGGAGGGAGGGGGGGTAATCATGCTAGGAGCAAGGTTGAGAGCTTTTTTTTTATGTTTTTTTTTTTTTTTTGGGGGNTTTTTTGGGGGGGGGGGGAAATTGGTATGCTTTAGACGCTAAAGCCACAGTAGGTTCTTTCTGGGGGTTACTTGTCATGTTGTTGCTATGCTTGCTGGTGTTTTCATAAACCAAATGAAATCATACTACGAATTTTACGAATTGCCACCATTACCATCTACGTTGTTCGGAAGGCCGTTGAAGAGTTGTGTCTGCCCGGGGTGGGATCGGATTCAGAGTTCGAAGGACCGCACACTCTAGGCACAAACTCTAAACTCAATGACACATCCTCCCTAAACTTCCCCCAAAATTCCGCCCCAAGACTTAAACCCAAGTCCCAAACATCCGAAACCCGAAACCAAAATGCCCGAACCCAAAACCCCAAACCGAAAGTAACACTGCGTTTCTGTGGAATGGTCTCTGAGGGTTTGGGGCTTCGGCCTCGGGGGGAAGTTAAAGTTTAGGGTTCAAGGTTTGTTGGAAGTCTATAAGGTCTAGGGTTCAGAAAACCCTAAACCCTAAACCCTAAACCCTGATAGTTGTGTTGTGGCTTGTGGCTTAGAGTCGGCAAATCAACACCGGCCGGATGACGCTCTGAGAAGCTACCAGAAGTTTAGGGTTTACTATAGAAGCGTGATCTCAAGTTTCGAACAACTAGTAACATTATTGGTTGGGTTCCTTTTTCTGCACTTACAGTATGATATACCACACAACCCTGTTCAGTCAGTAAGGCCCTTATAGTATATAGGGCTTTGGGTCGGGCTTGTGTCAGCTCGTTCCGGTCGGCCTGAGATGTTCCGGGAGGTAGGTTGCGACGACCCTCAACGGGCTTGAGTGTTGGGTGTAGTCCTGGGACAGTGAATTTTGAACCACGAACGCTATATATATAATACCCCAAGCCTCGAACATCCTTGGACCCCGAAAGGTCAAAACTAAAACTCCGAACCGTAGACTCGGTAGACCGTGGCTTTTTCTCAGCCTACTTTAGCCCAAAGGTCAAACTAAAACTCCAAACCGTAACCCCTGGCTCTTTCTCAGCATATTTTGGCCCAAGTACGTCTGAGGCAGGTCCGCCAGCTCCTCTTCGAGTACGGTCAGGCACCTTTTTATGGGTTGTAGAAGGGTTCTGTAGAGCTTTCTGGGGAGTTGTCTTTTTTTGGTATCGGCTTGAAAAAGTACACCATTTGAACGGGCTTCTACAAGGCTTCATAAGGGTGTTTTAGGGCTTGATCTGGTCTTCTGGTGTTTTAGCATGTGCAGGGTTTAGGGTTTAGGCTGGGCTTCAGGGCTGAGGGTTTCCCGGAAGTTTGAGAATGAAATGCCCAACGCCCGAAGTTCGGAAGGTTAGCAAATTTCCAGGACCTCCCGAGGGGATTCCTCGCCATGGGGCCTCGGTCGACCCGAGCCTCATACTGTCAGTGGGTGTAGGGTTCCGGGCTTGGTGTTTGGGTTTTGGGATTATGGGTTATGATACATATTGTCTCTCCAATTATCGCCCCCATGCCATGGATCTCACGCTCACTTCAACATTCTAGCTATCTTTTGCTTCAGGTTCGACCATGGGTAGTGCCAAGTCGGGTCGCCAGTGCTTGAAATAGTGCTACAACTTCTATAACTGTGGTATAGTTACTCTGCTTGCAAATATACCATAGCTGCGGGCTCAATTCTTAAGCCCGCCGAAACCCGAAGCCCCTGCAGCCCCACCGTCGAGGCGGTTCAGAAGAGCTAGACTTTAAGAAAAACCTTGTTCCAGATATTTCATGTCTCAGCAGGCGTTAGACCTTCGAGATCATTGCTCTCAGAGCGGTGCACTGGAGCAGTAGCAGTAGCTCCTAGACATTGCGAACCCTGCAGCCAGATAGGTCGCAGATCACAGTATGCCAAACCATATGGGGACGGGAGGCGGGTATTCTCACCACTTATTCCCAAACCCACCTAAACTTTAAAAAAGATGGCACAAACCCTCTTCTAATATAGGGGCCTAAATAGGGGCTCCTTAGCCCCAAAACCCTGTTCTAATTATTAAGGCCCCTATATTATACTACCCTTATAGATCCCTTATAGTATCCCTTAAAGGAACCCTTTAAAGGAACCCTACCTATTCTAGTTATTAAGGCCCCTATTTAGAACAACACGTCCGAAAGGCCCCAACAGGCTCCCAGAGGCTCGCCAGATCTCCCCGGAAGTCCGGGTGCGCAAAGGGCTCTGTTGTGGGTTCTACAAGAGTTCTCTATTCTTCAAGAGCTCTAGCAGAGTTCGCAGAGTTCTATGACTAGAACTATAACTAAGGGCAGGGTAGCATACGGGTAACTGTAAGGGCTGGCACACTTCTGGCTCGAATCCCCTCCTGTCCCGCGCTGCCGCTGCCCCTAGACACCATTTAGGGTCGGGCTTTCTGGGTCACAGGCAGTAGAGATGAATTATTGATCTCCTGGCTTTTCGTAGAGCCCAGACTCTGATGTCTCAGTTGAGCCCTGCGCCCGCCTGGCCCTTGTTTCTCGGCTTATTCTGCTGAGCTACGAAGCCCAAGCAGCTGTAGGAACAAAACGTGTGGTGTTATAGCACAGTTGCCATGCTGATTCATTTAGTTCCGGCCATCTGGCTTTTTGAATTCTGAATGACTATCGCTGACCCTAACCCTGAATCGTGAAACCCTGAACCAGAAACCCTAAACCCTAAATCTCCTTACCACAAAGTGTAGCACTCATCCCTTAAGCATCCTTCAACCCTAAACGATAAGCCTCCGCTCTCTAAAAGCTCTCTACATACCTTATAGTTATAGAAGCCGAAAAGGGACCCCGAAACCCTAAAACATCTAACCGTCCCAGAGTACTCGGCAGGCCCAGGAGACTATCGAGGAGTATCGATCCCATAGGCAAGCAGTCTCGGGTTCGTTGACTCATTGTAGGGTTAGGCTGTGGGGTTTCAGGGTTTACGATGCTGATAGAGCACCTAGGATTTCTGATTGAGGATTTAGGACTCGTACGACTCGCACGACGATGACGATTACTACTATACTGCAACTGGTTACTACAGTGCTGACGACGACGACGACTGCTGCCACCCCAGGGTCCAAGCAAGTGAATAATTGGGTGCCTGGGTGTAGGTTTACAGTAAGGCAGCAAGTACTTGCAGTTTAGTACTTTGGAGAGGGCGGTGATGATTCGGCACTTGGACACACCCTTAACACCACAACTGCTGCTGCCAACGGGCTTACAGTTTAGAGTGCTTGGTTTCGGCGTTTTCGTTCTTTGGGAGATATGCAGGAGCAGTGGGACCAGGGATGCAGGCGTGTGCTTTGTGAGGGTTTACGCCGGGATGTCGTGTTGCTGAAAAAGCTTAGAGTGTTAGAGATGTTCAGGTCGTTGTGAGGGCGTAAGGTATTGCAATACACAATGACGGTCTAATCCTTGTTGAGGGTTTTGGGTTGGGATTTAAGGTCGAGTAGTCTACAGATTCAGGTCTGCCTCGGGTAAAAGAATTGAATAGAAGCAACAGCCATACCATTCCTTCAGCTTCCTTGCAACTGTGTAGTACTAGAGCCCAAAGCCTTGTTCCAATGATGAAGGCCCCTGGGCTTTAGGCTTGAAAACCTCAGCCCTAAACCCTACAAGCCACTTCCTTTCCGAGAAGTGCTCTGGACTTTTTTATCATAAGAATATAAGGTCTACCTGGGCTATATACAGGTTACTATACAGGCCACTATTCGGGGATGTCGCTGCATGTCCTAGTGTCATCATTGAGGACACAAGCCACCTTCTGAATGCGGTTACAAGCAGGCATGCACCTCTGCCATCTGAACGATCTTCCATCGGCCCTTGCATGGCACACGAAAGTGGCGCAATATTCCTGGACCTTGACTACCTCTTTGTCGGGCGTGATCTTACTTGTGAACGACCTGGTGGTCGGGCCGAGCCAGTCAAGTTCAAGTTTGCTTCCCAGGATCCGTATGGCTCACCCCAGGGAGGGCTTTTCCAAACCCTTATTCACCCTAAACCATCCGAAACTCCAACTTGTTCATCTACACCCAAACCCTCTACACCTTGTATATAACCCAAGACAGCAATCCCGCTCAGAAACGCCGCGAATGACCTGGTAATGACCTTATCAAGTTGTGTTGGATTCCGAAAGTCCGTCTGAAAGCCTGGACCCCCTAAAGTTGCCAGATGCCTAAAACCTCTATACTCTATATACCCTAAAATCCCCAAGTTGCCACATTAGGCATGCACACGTTCACAACACGAAGGTCATCCAGGCGCCGCCGGGGCCCGCAGCCCCCGAAAGCCGTCCTCTCACAGGAGAAGCAAGTGGGCAGGCCGGGGCTTTAAATAGGGTTTAAGAGAGGTTCTACAGGGATTTGTATACGGTTTGATAAGGTTCAACTCGAGCCTCTGGATCATTTGTTCAGTAGTATAATAGTATTCCCGAGCACAGCTTTTAATTATACCACATAGTATGGGTGAGCAAAGGTTTGGCCGTCATTGCGCCGTTATCATTCGAGATGCAATGTTCACGTTGTGTTGCTGTCGTTCTGTTAGTTGTCGCCTGTTAGTAGAAGAAGGCCATGGGCGCTATGAAGACTAATCAGACTAATCTAGATGGTAACGATGATGGGCATGACGTGACATTGATGATGGAAGATGGTGGTGACTTCTGTTCTCACCATCATCACAGCTTTCATCACCAACAGCCTCATCACTCCGCTTGGTAAGGTGCAGCCCTCCGCCCTCTGACGTTGCTCAACAACTCACGGAACATTTGTTCAGACGAACATCAGAAGTTCTGCTCAACTCATCAAGTGCCCTCCTCTTCTTTGCGCCTCCCTGGCCATCCTTGGAAAAATGCAACAGCGACCGAACATCGTCTATCGAAAGGAGGCACAACAAGACAGACCTTTCAACTCATTGGGCTTTGCAGTCGCTACGATTCCCTGAGCAACGTAGAACCCCCGAAGTGGAGATTAGGTACAGTAGAAGCCCAAAAGTTGGAAACCCCATAGCATCAATCCTTAAGAGTAATGTATAGGGAATCCCAGCACTATTTGGCCTTAATCCGGTTTCCAACTTTATGGGGTTTACTGTAGGTAGTTTGTTTGGAATCTCCAATCCCAACATCCCCGACCTTAGCAATCCCAGAGCCTTCTTCTATTCGAGCCCTAAGGCTACAAAAGGACTCATATTTTGAGGCTCTAAGGGCCTAAAGACCATATTATATAAAGGACTCATAGTTTGAGGCTTTTGGGCCTAAAGACCATATTATATACGGCTTTTGGGCCATTTTGAGCCTTAGGGGAGGACTCTAGAATGGATTGTACTGCGTGTTTTTGATCCACAACCAAAAAGGCTTTGGGCTCTGTAGGTAAATGCTAACCCCAAGCAGTGTGCAAGGTTGTCCTTTACCGCAGCAGCCGTTTCATGGCAGGCCTACCATCTGGGAGGTTTTGCTTCTTTTAGGGTCAGAGTTTTCGGGTGGCGTTAAGATTTTGATTTAGGTGTTAGGGCTTAGGGATCCGGATGCAACTCGGAGTGTTTGAGCATCAGCAGTATCGTTCAGGGAGGCGCTCTCTATGCGAAGGATGTACTCATTTACGGGTAGATTCTTAATTTCTGGAACTTCCAAAAGAACCCTACATTAGGACTATCCAATATTACGATGTACTTTGTTGCGTGCCCTAAACCCTACTCTAAGTTCACCTGTGACCCTAAACTTAAACCCTAAACTTCCCAAACCCTATACTTTGAACATATTTGAACCCACCTGAAATCCCCACAATACTCTACAATCAGGATGTCGTCCGGTCTGCATCGGAGGTTCACTCTTAAGGGCTGCATGAGGTTCAGGGTCTAGGGTTTACATTGGTTTTAGGGTTCATTATAGGGTTTGGGGTTCAGTTTAGGGTTTATGGTGTTTCAGAAATCCGTGTTTACAAGGGCTCGGACATCTGCTTCATACCTGCAACCGCATGCCCCCCCCCCACCCCCCCCATCTGCTGGGATCCTGATAAAGTTCTGAGCTTAGGTAGTTTGGGGCCTAGGGTTTAGTTACTTTTGGTTTGGTAAGTACAGTCTCCAAAAAGGATCACCCCGCCTATTACGGGCGAAACACTATACCATGCGGGTAATTGTGCTTTACAGAGCTCAAGGTTCAGAGGTACATGTACGTACCTAGACCCTGCATTCTGGTACCTCGTTGGGGGTTTGGAGAGCTTGTTCCTGGTGTATTTCAGGTACGACTTTGGTTGCCGGTGTTCACCCTATGAGAATTGGCCGAAAGCAGTTTGTACTATGGTCTGTGGGCCCCGTGCCTTCAACCCTAAACCCAACACCACTCCCCGATCCTAAGCCCTAAACCCTATAGACCTTAGGTTCATACTGCGGAACGGAACCCGCGGCAAAGGCCAATCCGAAATCCTCAAGCCACGAAATGCGCCCAGATACAACACTTGGAAGCCTCGGGTTCAGGGTTTAGGGTTTAGGCTAAACCCTAAACCCTTAACCCCTGAACCCTAAACCCTAAACCCGCAACCCATGTCAGGCCGCAGCCGGTCCGGCTGAGACGAAACTCGCAGCCCCTGAAGTCCCAGACCCTGAACCGCTGAACTCCGAATCTCAAAGCATTCATTGGGGTTTAGGTTTAGGGTTTAGGGTTCAGAACCCGAACCCGAATGAGATAACTACATTCGGGCGTAGGGTAGGTGTAGACCTCGTGGACACAACACTTCCCAACATCCCAAACCGACACCGCTTTGTTGCAGGGCAACAAGGAGGTACAAGAAGATCGGTGCGACTTCCCTGAGAAGGGCTAGGCGGCTAGATTTAAGCTTCCGGGAGGGACTGCAAGGGGCAAGGATGCAGTGTGATTGCTTGGGGGACTTAAGGGTTTAGAGCTTGAGTGTTGGCGCTTCTTGTTCTTGTTGTTGTTGCTGCTGTTCCTGCTGTCCCTGCTGTTCATGTTGCTGCTGTTGATTCGTTGTTGCTTCTCGTGTGAAAGGTGGCGCACGCAGCCTTGAAGGCTTGTGCTTAAAGCTGGCATGAAGGTTGAGGTTCCTTTGTACCACGATGCGAAAAGATCTCAGACCTACCTGTCTTCCGATAAGAGCTTCTACTAAACTTTGTCCCTTCGTCTCTAGCGACCTTGCTTCAAAGTTAGGAACACGTGAAGCGAGAATACGGCTCAACCCTTAAGACTGACAGATCCAATGACCAGCAGCATTCCAGTAACCCATGATGCCACATCCCAATCTCTACATCGTCAGTGTGTAGCCCGAATCAAAGATGTGACACCTCTTAGCCCCAATACCGTAAACACTACTGCCACCATCCTCACCCCAAGCTCCGAAACCCCGAACCCTTTCCCATGGCTATGAAACCCACAAAAAAATCTTTCATCCATCTAGCGAGCACACCCATGCATTTTGTCTGGGTTTTGGCCGCAGCCTATGGGTCTGCTGCATGGGCTGAGGCTGGCACCCTGGTGCTTCGGTTGTGGGGCTTCGCATTGTGGTATTTCGTGGTAGTTCGTCAACAGGTTCTGGAATCAGGATCAAAGCACGTCAACGGTTCCTATCTTTTGCTTGGTAGTGTGTGCAGCAGCCTTCTCGACCCGAAACGACGCCGAAGCAAGGCTTGCTGGGAATAGGCTGTAGTTATGCTTTGAAGGTGTCTCGAGACTATGATTGTGCATCTGTGATGGTATATATGCTATGTATATGTTAGTAGTTGTGTAATAGTATGTGTATATATATATATATATACACATGTGTGTAGTAATGTACATGTGTTTATTACGTTGTTTGTCTATTCGTGCATCTGTATATTGCATGTATACTTGTGTCTTTGTGTGTGTGTATGTGTGTGTATGTATGTATGTATGTATGTATGTATGTACGTAGGTATGTAGGTATGTCATTGTATGTACGTTGTACGTATGTATATCTAGTGTCTGTTCACAAGTGAGGACCTTATGTCGCTGTGCTTGGAAGCTTTAGGACCGGGTTGAGGTTCAACATGAGGCTAGGCCGTGAAGCCCAAACCCATTCGCCCTATACCCTCAACTCGTACCTCAGCCCCTAGACCCTAAGCCCTAAGCCTTACACGCTATTTTCAAGTTCCACAGTGAAGGTCTGAGAGGTGTTTGTCTCTCTTTTCTCGAGTTTCTTTTTTAGGGTTGAGGGTGCAGTCTAGGGGTAAGTGCTGATATGTTTTGGGGTTCAGTGTTTAGTTTAGGGCTTTGGGTTTCACCCAGGGTTAATTCAGAGTTTACGGGCGGATGGGTAAATGCCTTTTCCACCCTCTTCAGGGCTGGACACGTGGTGAGCACGCGGACTGCGTGGCACAGTTCCCCGACTGTCGCATGTTCGCAAATAAGCAGGTGGATGTTGAGGGGACCCTAAACCCTAAACCCCTAAACCCAAAACCCGAAACCCTAAGTTAGCCAAAGCCCAAACCCTAAACCCTGAGCTCAAACCTTGTAACTTGAAAGTCTACAACACCTTGTGCCCTGGACCCCACAAGCACTGTCAACATCGTGGGTCCCCCACTCTGAACTCAGGGGTGCAGGCAGATAGGGAAAGATCCTACTCACCCGGCTTTGGGGTTGAAGGTTTAGGGCTTTAGGGTTTGAGGGTTTGCGGTTTGGAGTTTAGGTTTCTGAGTTTAGTGCTGGGGGTTCTGGGCGAAGGGTCTACACGGATTTGTTTGGGAGGGCACTTGTGCAAGCTAATTGGGACCGCCTTCACTACCGTAGAGTCTGACCCATGTCTTAGTCTTGGGTCTTATCATAGAGCAACTGGGTGTGAAGTTTCGTTCACATCGAAGAGCCAAGAGGATTCTGAGGTTAACGTAGGACCTAAGACTTGGGTCTAAGCCCCGAGCCGTCATAGACCATTTAGGGTCTAGAGTTGGGGCCTCCACTCAGTCACATGTTGAAGAGCAGCTTCTTCTTGGGCTAGTGTTTGGATAGGCGACGCTTAAACCCTAAACTTAAACCCTGAACCCCATAAATGCTTAAGCCGAGGGTAGTTGAAGTTGTCGGACCGTCGCTCGGGCAAATCCCCACAGCCCATATAAAGTCTGCTCAGAGTCCTCATAAAACCCTTGTGGAGCCATCCAAGCGGTAGAGGAGCTATCTGACGAGCAGCACGGCGAGCTCCTGAAGATGGCAGATGTGGTCATCGAGCTGATACCCGGCAAGATAGTGTTCGTGAGAAAAACCACGGGCAGGAGAAAATCGATATCGTGTGTTGCGGCAACTGTCAAAGGGACCTGGATATGCCCCGGGCCGATTTGTACGCAAGCGGCCTGTGTGCCGAAGGAATACGCATGGCCCTCAGATGCGCGTCGCTCCAACCCGAGTGGTGCGCGGCCGCTGTGGGCGTCGAGACTGCCTTCCTCCAGGCACCGCGCTGTTGGAAGGAAAGCGGTGGCAAGAAAAAACTCACGCTGGTCAAGGTTCCTCAGTTGCTTCGCCGAACGGGCATTACTTCATCTCGGTTTTGATGATCAAGAAGGCCCTGTGCCGCCTTAGTGCATTTCCGAAGAGCTGGTCGAGCCACCGAAATACGGTGACCCAAAATGAACCCAAAACCCTAAATCCGAAACCCTGACAAAGGCTGCCAGGCAGAAAGAGTTCTTGAAACTGGCCCTGATAAAGAGCCCCTTGATCTTGAGGCATTGATGCCATCGTCGCCCAGGGACAGCCAGAGGCACTCTCGACATGACTCGTGGTTTTGTTTAGGGTTCAAGGAAGCATTCAGGGTTTACCCGAAAATGCAGGCGGAGAAGGTATTGGTAGCATTCCCTTCGAATTCTAGTCCCTGACATAATTGAGGGTTGAAGGCGTAGTCGGGATCTATAGGTGTGTGAGGGTTTCGGGTTCAGGGTGAAAGGTTTACGGTTTACGGGTCACTGTTTCAGGGTTTAGGGATTCCTTTTGCCAGTTTAGAGTTAGGCTTAGTACTTAGAGTTTGGGGTTATTATCTTGTCGGGGTGTGCGGTTTGGAACCTGAGGTCAGGAAAATACAGAAAACCAGATGCCAGCGTTTAGGCTTCAGGGTATCCTAAAGGACCCATGCACTCCAACTCCAGCACCCTAGACCCGAAGCCCTGGTATGTAGCTTGCAGAATGGCCGTGGCCTTATAGTGCGTAGCCCAAGGCTTGTAGGAACAAGGCTGAGAGGTTCAAGGGTTTCGGTTTAGGGTTTAGGATGTCGTGGGGAGGGTGTTAGTTAAACCACAGTTCCAATGCATGCTTGTGTAGTTTTCGTGAACTCTGCGTTGAACCCTAAACCCTATTCTGTGGTGCAGGCTCGTAAAGCAGACCCATGTACATCACCAAGCATTAGTTGCAGACTTTGAGTTGCAGTTTCGCTGTTGGTTGGTCTTGTTTAACTAAGCCCTAAGCCCTAAACCCTAAGCCCTAAGCTCCAAAACCCTGAACCCAAAACCCGAAACCTAAGCCCGGAGAAATGGGTTACAGGATCGGGATCACTGTTTTAGATGCCCCTCATTGCCGGATGCAGGGGTTTGGGGTTTTGTACGGGTATCGTGCATCAACCTCTTCCGCAGAATTTAACTTATTCGGTCGTGAGATATGACTCTTTTGAGACAAGTTAGCAGTATAATAATATAACATATCAAACCAGAATATAACATAACATAGGAACCTGATTTAAGAAACCCTGGCCCTATACCACCCAAATAATAGGGTTCATATAAGGAACCTTAATAAAGACCCAGTTTTTCTTAATCAGGTTCCTACACTAACATAGCATATCTTCCTGCCTTAAAGCCTTAAAACACCCTAAACCCTAAACCCTAAATCTCAAAGCGTCTTTTTTTCTCAGGAGGCGGTGGCTTATGGAATCCTGCAGGCTCCGGTGCTGAGTTCCTTGTTCTGGGCTTTTAAGAATAGGCTCCATAGTGTTGATGATATAAATCCTGCATTACCTTAAGGACCCTAAACTATGGGAATTATGGTATATTCCATAATATTATGTGTAATGCAGGATTTGTATCATCAACCGTAGTAGTTCCTTTCGGGATTACCTTATAGGATTCTAAATATGAAGCCCAAACCAGGAACTACTATGGAGCCTATGGGTACAGTGAGCCCCAGAAAGTTGGAACATAAAGTAAGGATGATTAGAGCGGGGATGCCCCATACTATACCTTAAGGGCATGAGGATAATGACGTTGCAGCTTTCTGGCTCCTACTTTAGATCTTCCGGCTCAGGGGCGGGGGGGGGGGCATCCAGGGGCAACAGGCGGGATCCCTACCAAGCTCGTATGAGACACGTGGGGGGCTTGGTTGGATTACGGTTGACGATTGAATCCCCGTTAAAAACACGTCACTGCCATAGTTGTAAACAGTGTGAACTTACAAGGGTGTTAATTAAAGAGCCCCCGACCCATGTGAGTGCGGCCGGAATTCTTGCGATAGTCTTGGAGTGTTCCTGACTGAGGGGGCAAGGGTCCTGATCTTCATTGCCGTTCGGAGGATTCTTATTACAAGCACCCTTAACCCCCAGATCGACCCCTAATATGCAGACACCCCCATACCCCAACGCCGAAACCCTTAACCCGCATATGCCATATGCATGCAGCGCATGAACCCCCAAACACTTGGCCGGCCTGGCCGTAATCGGAACATGCTCATCATTGCTCGCTCAGCCTGGCTTGAACCTTTCGCGAACCTAGAATGTTTAGGTTTCGTAATTATGATGGATCGGAGGAACGGGTGAGCCGTTTCTTTGTGTTTCAACAAGTAAAGGGTGAGTCGCTGTCAGTGTGTGTGTCTCATGCGAGGGGGACACGGAAGATGTACTCGCTCTTGTTAGGTGCAGAACTGCATGCTTATTTGTGTCTGCGCAGTCCTGGCTGGCTTCACTCTACCTCGATGGAGAAGGTGGGCGATTAACTGGCACGATTTCCATGCCGTGTTGTCTGTTGAGAAGAGGGCTAGTGACGGCTAGTGGTCAGGTGGCATGTAATTAAGCAATGCTGAAGCCGAAGCTGCACACCCGTATGAGCCCTAAACCGCATAAACCCTAAACCAAACTCTAAGTCTCCATTGCAAGCTTTGGGGTTGATGGGAGGATCGACTCATTCCTGTTCCTGGTTCCGATCTTCTCCGTCCTCGTTCAGGGACCCACCGAAGACAGATTAAGAACAGAACATATCCTTTTTCCCGAGACACTCGTGGCTTAGGCTTGTAGTTCGGTTAAAACCGAACTACACTACAACCAACGGTTCAGGGTTTAGGAATTTAGGCATGAGGGTTCAGAACCATATCGGCTCCTACAAAATCTGCATTCAGCTGCTGTTCAAGGCCTTGTATGCTTCTGCAATGCCAAGTATCGGTCAATCATTACGCAACTGGCAATGTTTATTCATATCCTTGTCATGATTCTTATTCTTAGCACGGTTATTGTGATTCAAACATGTGGCGTAGTTTTGGTTTTTCACGCATATTTTTTTACCATCCTGAATATCGTTGCTGTTATCATCGTCATTGTTGTGATTACCATCATACCGTGAATCATACCTTGTAATCAGGGACTGTTGGTTTAGGGTTTAGTACTAGGCCTACCCTCCCCCCTTCCCCCCCCCNCCCCAGAGCCCCCAAACCCGAAACCCGAACCGCCCAGGCCCCTCAGCCCCCAACATATGAACCCGAAGCCCCCCCTAACCCCTAAGCCCTAAACCCGAAACTCCTCAGCCACTAAGCCCCAAACCTAAACTCCTGAGCCCCTAAACCCCAAAACTCCTCAGCTCCAAAGCCCCAAACCTTGAACAGAACAAAAGCCCATCTTGCAGGCGGGGCTCCATCTTTGGCGGAAGACCTCGATCTCCGGAAGGCTGCAACCTCAAGCCTAAAGTAACATAGGGACCTTCGTAGTTTCAACGGAAGTCCCGTTTAAGGATTCTAAAAGGGGCTCCATAATGGAGCCTTGGAAAATAAACTCGGTTTTCAGGCATTTTTAAAGAATTATTGTAAGAGGTACTCTTGTGCTGCTACTACAATCAGGAACCCGAAGGAACAAGACTTGAACCTGCAACTGCGGGCAGGCATATCTTCACTGTCCAGCAAGTGGCATTATCATGAAAGACTCTGTGCAGTTGTAACTGATAAAGTCAAAAGCCCCTCGGCGGTGTAGATTTGGGGATAAAACAAAGCTTCACCCGAAGTTCTAAAGCCCAGACCCTAAAACATAGCTCATACCTTCCATCTGAGCCACCTCCAAACCTTCGGATCAGGGCACGCTGCAGCACCTCCTGCGACTGGCTGTGGCATGACTGCAGACCAGAGCACAAACTCGATGCCTTAAAGGGTCGACATAGCGGTTTAATGTATTCAAGGCGTGGTTGAGGGTTGTTCGCGGTTTGGGGGTTTTGAGTGTTTGGCGTCTACGGGTTAGGGACTCAGGGTTGAAATGTTCAGGATTCAGGTTTAGCCGTTCATCGTTTAGAGCATCGGGTTTAGGTGTTAGTGCCCGAATCCCGCCTATAAACCCTAAACTCTAAACCCCAAATCCATCTAAACCGTGAACTTCTCGGCTTTTAGGATTTGCACGAGGAGATGGCTTGGGGCTTGGGGCGTGAAGCTTGCTGGGAGCGTCCATCCTTGGTAGCTTCCGCCTTCGTAACTGCGGATAATATTAATATCGTGACCTTAATGATTAAACTAGGGCTTTGGGGCCCATTATACTATAATCCGAATAAGGAACCCGCAATATAGTAGAGTTAATTATTTATTGAGGCTCCTACATTACGATGTGAGATGGCGGAACACAGAATCTTTCGGTCACTTCTTGCGCCCTTTAAGCTTTACTGGTCTCCGAAAGGGAAACACACCAAACAAGTCTGTTTGTGATGTGTTGCGTACAGATACAATAGGCTCCGAACGTTTACTGGTTTACGGCCAGCTCAGCTACCTTAAACCCAAACCCTTCACTCCCTCGCCTCCGGCACAAGAAGCTTAACCTCGCAGCGATGACAGAATCACGCCTGAACACCTTAAGCTATCTGGGAATCTGGGGTTTAGTTAAATCCAGAACCGCCAAATCATGGTCAGGTAGGCCCTTGATCAAGAATCAGTTCCCAAGTTAGTAATTAAGGGATCATAACAAGGATCCGGCAGACAGGCCCTGAAAGAAAACGGATTGGTTAATCGGGGCTCCACATTAACCCACACATTCCTCCCTAATCAATCATACGGCCTCGCTCTTGTTGGTAGATTTTGCGGATGTGGCAGGGTTACGGCGAGGAATCAACTCACCTCTCAGCAATTCTGCCAGTGCGACTATACCGCTTTTTGCAGGTGGTGGCATGCGTGGGCACGTAGGAGTTGCTGGCGCGCCCGGCTGGTGAAATCCCTTCAGATGAACGGGGCTCAATGGTAAGTACTTCAAACGAAGGCCTGTCGCGAGGGCAACATTCTGTTAGTTCTGTACGCTCACTCGCCGTGCCATGCAGCCTTGATGACGTTGCGGAAACTGTCTGAGACCAGCTCGGCCCTGTGCGTGAGCTTGTGGCCACTCCACCGTGCTCGGGGTGCGGCAGGAACGCCTTTTGGCCGAGGAGCCCCCGGCTTTGAAGCCAAATCCCTTAAGCCCTCAACCCCGAACCCTGAACTTCGACCTAAGCTCGAAACTCCTAAAAGCCTAAGCCCCTAAACCCTAAACCCCCAAACCCTACACCCCGCCCAAACCCTAAACCCTTAAAGTTTAAGTCTCTGAGCCCGAAACTCCTAAGCCCCGAATCCCTAAACCCTAGCAGCCCGAAAAAAACTCTTAAACCCAAATCCCCAGGGTTTAGGGTTTAGGGCTCTAAACCAAGGTCATCGCCGAATCTCGTCCTGGTCTGGCCTTGGCGGAAGCTTGGCGAAGCATGGGAATAAAACAACGGACGATAGGCTTACCTATGGTCTCCATTGTAGTTGCTTTTTTGGTTAACCAAAAACTATATTATGGGATCCTAACCATAAAACTGGTTAACCCAAAGAAAGGAACTACAATGGAGACTATAGGTAGGTTTAGGGTTTAGGCTCCCCGCCCCAAAGTAAGAGAACTGTTTAGGTCTCTCTAGGGTTGTCGGGCTTTCTTGCTTTAGGGTTCAGGGGCTTCCGGTTGGCAGGTTTCGACCCCTAGGCCGCCCACCTAAGATATGACTTTGAGAAACGGCTGAGAAGTCCTTCAACCCTAAGCTAGTGTTAATACAGGGTCCTGGAGGATTTTGGAGAGGGCAGGTTTTTGTGGTGTCATAATGTCGTGATGTACATACAGATCGATTAGTGTTTACACTCGAAACACTAGAACCCGAACCCAAGCCCTAAGCCCGAAACCCTGAACTTGTTTCTTTGCTTGGGCCGTCCTAGGGACGAGGTAGTAACCTGTCAGTTCTCCTTGGACAGGTATTTATTCCAATGCTCCAGAAATTGAGGTTTCGTTGTGTTGTTGATTCTTCTTATTAGTCCTTTAGCAGCAGGGGTCTGCTGGGCTCTTGTTTTGATTTTAGGAGGTTTTACTCGGGGCTCATAATTAAAGAGGTTTGATAAACCGTTCTGCCGAAATTTTAGGAGTATTCCTTCATTAATATGGAGTTTAGTAGGGATTTTGGAGTGTGTCGTGCTGAAACCCCAGACTCATGCGACACACGAAGACTGGAGCGTTCCACACGTTCCCTTGTACAACGAGTGAGGCACTCGTAACCCGAAGGGCGACCCCAAGAAATGCTAGCGAAGAATCCCAAGCCACAGGTACCCTAAACCCTAAACCTGCAATCCCAGGACCTCCAACACGACAAACCTTAGAACCTGAGTAAGCATTCATTGACCTTTTCCCGTCAGCATCTCTCTTACCGGACCTGGGCAAGTGACAGTGAGACATGCTTGAGCCCTAACACATGATCTCCACGCTTGCAAGCAAGACAAGCAGTCAAGCCGTTTTTTGGTGCACAGGGTGTCCGGCCGTACCCCAAACCCTCAACGCTCACTCTTGAACCTGAGCCCGGGACCAAAACTCCCCAGAAACCCCTAACCCAAAAATCAAAACCCTTAATTAAGCACCCCCCTAAACCCCTGAACCCTAAACCCTTAATTAAGCACCCCCTAAACCCCTGAACCCTAAACCCTTAATTAAGCACCCCCTAAACCCCCGAACCCTAAACCCTTAATTAAGCACCCCCTAAACCCCTGAACCCTAAACCCTAAATTGAAAGCACCAAAACCTCCAAACCCTTCAGCCCCAAACCTTAAATTTCTCTGCGGCTTTGCGATGGTCTGGTGTTGGCCGAGCCAAGGTTGCACAGATGCTTGTGAGCTTCTTCTGGCCCTGTCCTTGGAACTTGACGGCTACTACTAGTACTACTACTACTACTCCTACTCCTACTCCTACTCCTACTCCTCCTACTACTCCTACTACTCCTACTACTCCTACTACTCCTACTACTCCTACTACTCCTACTGCTACTGCTACTGCTACTGCTGCCACGACCACGACCACGACCACGACCACGACCACCACCACTACGNCCACCACCACCACCACGACCACCACCACGAACACCACCACCACCACCACGACCACCACCACCGCCGCCACCACCACCACCGCCACCACCACAACCACCAATCCGTACATCCTAGACATCCGACTTTTGGTTTGAAGCTTAAGCTCCTGAGGTTCGAGATTCAGCGAAACCCTCTACCCTAAAACCTAAACCCTAAACCCTGAACATCCCTAAACCCTCTACCCTCTAACCTTATGAACCCTGATTACGAGGTGGGGTGGCGCCACGGATGCCGGTGCGTCGCCGGGCCCCAGTGCCTCGCAGAGTATCGATAGCGATTCGGCCATGGTTCTGCCAGGGTTTAGGGTAGTTATAAGGGCCCAGACAGACAGAAAAATTGTGCGCACTGCGTTTGTGTAGGTTCTCTCGGATTATGTGCTCAGACAGAAGGCTTGGATCTTACCTGTGTAAGGCAAAAACGGCTCTTTAAGAGGAGCAGATGAACCGATCCGAGGTTGGGTCGAGCCAGATGACACATCAACATGCGAATGCGAAGTTATAGCTGGCCACAGCTATAGAAATTTAGAGAAATCGACCACCTGCCGTGAAACCTCAAACTGAAAGGCCCTCCTCAAGCCCTTGACCTGAACTTGAACCTGAAGCCCGTAGCCCACAGCTTACATGCCCAGAGAACCCAATACCCCTTAATTAAGGAATATGGCTTAAATTATATAGGGCTTCATATTATGATTTGAGCTATATTCCTTAATTAAGGGGTATTGGGCTCTCTGGGTGGCATCCAAGGTCCCGAAATAGCCTCCTTGGCATTGCGCCTCCAGGAACTGGCTGTGGCGCATGCAGGCAGGTTAAAGGTTAAGCGTGGGTTCTTTCCTTGCAGTTGTTCTAATCCCAAAGGCTCCATGTACCCATATAGAAGGTACTTAGGCCTTAAAGTACCCATATAGGGACCCCTTTAAGGCCTGAGTACCTACTATATGGGCACATGGAGCCTTAGGGTATGGGGCTGTGGGAGGGCGGGAGTTCAGGTCATTTAAGGCTGTAAGTTCAAGCAGTATAGGATCCGAAGCTTCGCTGGCTTGGAGTTCCGCGGTTGTACATTTGTGCAATGTACTACTGTACACCCTCAACCATCGTCGTGATTCCGAAGTTGGGCCAGAGGCTGCTATGCCGCTTCCACGCCCAGGGACGACTTTCTGAAGAGGTTGGCCGCCTAAGTTGCGGGGCATCGGACAGCCCCAAGCCTAAGGAAGGTGTGACTTTATGTGTTGGAACCTAGACGCCACCGTTGCTACTCCACTCCATGCATAACTTTGCACTCGAAGCCGGGCACATAGTCATAGTCATAGTCCAAAGATTGCTTTGAACTGTCTTGCCCTTGATAGCCGCGGCTTTAAGCCAAAACACTTCTACCCTAAGATACTGCATCTACTTGCCATGTTTGGATTAAGGACCCACCCTGAGCCGGAGGTCCTAAACAGGCCGAAGTAGGGGTTAGGGTTCAACTCCACAGTGCTCACTGATCCTCCATGCAGGTCATTCTCTAAACCTGAACCTAAACTTTTAAATACAAAGCCTTGAATCCTGAATTCAAAGTCAGAACCATATTATATGGGACTTTTGTGCTACTTGGATCCTCAGCTCCAACCCCAACCCCAAACCCATAATGCAAAACCCCATCTACCAACCCCCAGACCAAAAAAAACCCTAAGCCCTGGACCCCTAAACCCCCAACCCCCACAGCTCTGCATGTTTGTTAGTACTGTTGATGGACAAAATCCTGCATGACCCTAAGGACCCTAAACTATGGGAATTATAGTTTATTCCTTATAATGGGTAATGCAGGAATTTGTCCACATTACCCATTATAAGGAATAAACTATAATTCCCATAGTTTAGGGTCCTTAGGGTCATGCAGGATTTTGTCCATCAACAGTAGCACCCAGGTCCTGCCCCTGGCGGTTGCGCTTTCTTTTGCTTCTGGGTGCCCTGGATCTCAGGTGACTGGGATTCGAGGGTTTCGGGTTTCAGGGTTTTTCGGGTTAGGTCCGGTTAGGGTCCAGGGTTTTAGGATTGAGGGCTGCGCCTTTGGGACGTAGGGTTAACCCTAAAACTCTGCAGAGTTGTTTCGGACTTGGGTATATCCTGTCGAGCCCAGAGCCCCCCCTTCCGAGGAGTATCCTTAATGCCGATACTCTTCGGGATTTGAAGCCAGAAGAGCAAATAAACTTTCGCCCCAACCCTCATCCCTGAACCCTGAACCCCAAACACCTAGACTCTAGACCAAAACCCTAACCCGAATCCCTGAACCATAAACCCAAAAACCTTTTCAAAGCTTACGTAACCCTTTCGGAGGTACAGAGCTGGGACAGAAAATGGCCACATCCATGCGCGACCTTCGACAGGCCAGAGCTCGGCTTTGCAAGTTTGTTTTGTATTGTCAGCTTGTTGGGGCTCCCTTTCAAGTCTATAGGGGCATTACAAGGGTACTACAGGGTTCAGGGTTCATACTTGGAGGATCATGGGACTTAGTAAGTAAGGTTAAAAGTACCTTAATTGGGGTTATAAGTTATAAGTAGCTATAAGTAGAGTTACCCTAATTATAACACTAGTTAGTAAGTCCCATGATCCTTTAAGTAGGGGTTTAGGGCTTAGGGGGTTTCGGCTTTTGGAATTCAGGGTCAACCCGAAGCTGAGGCCCGGAGGACTTTTACAACGCTTTTGTAGAGCGCTTCTAGAACATGTGTAGCACCCTCTCAGTACGTATCCGTTAGGGTCTTAGATAGCGAACGGGGGAACTTTAAACTTTTTGGCCTTATATATTAACTCTATCTTAGAAAGCTTGAACTTTGTGGGGCCCGGTTGTTGAAGAAGAGAGGGGTTTGCTTTGCAGTTTAGGCTTTAGGGTTTGCGTCAGCCCTGATAGAGCCGTGGAAGGCTGCAGAAATGCTGCAGCTGACTCGCCTGCGCTGGAATCGAATTCAGGAGCTCCCATTTTTCCGCCCCCTGGCCGCACCCAGCGGCTTCCAATTACTCGACTTGAGGGTTTAGGGTTGACGAAGCACGCGGTTATGGGCAATGATGTTGCAAAGACCGTACAACGATGGCCCATTATTACAAGGGATCCTTCAAGTAGTAAGTTCAACAGGAAGGGCGGTTCTGACAGGTTGCATCGCCATGAGGGTGCAGGGTTTATAGGGTTTGCAAAAATCACAGCGATAGTGATGTGCTGTAGCGAGAGTGACGGCTGATGGACAAAATCATGCTTGAAGCACCTTGAACCACGGAAAACTGTGGTCGATTCTGGAATCTGAAGTTGTTCTTATCGTGGCTTTGCGCGCCCCTGTTTGCAGAACCCCGCGAAACTGTGAGTGAGGAGCATTCATGATTGATTGCATATACGACCCGCCTGCCTAAACCCTTACATTCTGGTGCGGCCAGCTGGAGCGGCCAGCATGGAATCAGTGTTTGAATCGCCATGCCTTGTGACGTTGTGCTTGAAACTGCCTATGCAAAGTGTATCCAACGCCGACCTTAAACTCCAACCTAGGTCCACTTGGCCCCTGAGTGTTGCGCAGGTGAAGGAGCGAACAACGTGGCTCAGCTTGATGTTACCGTCAGCTACTTGAAAGGCTTTCGGGTTTCGGCTTCAAGCTACTTGATCGAGGGTTCAAGCAGGCATGGCTAAACCCTAAACCCCTAAACCCCTAAACCCTAAACCCTAAACCGTAAACTGTCAGCAGGGCTATGACGAACTACTGATAGCTGACATGGGGTTTACAACGAACCAATGGAGCCTCTAAGTCCCAAGCCCGAAAGCATTAACCTAATCCTTGCATCCCTGCGGCCCAAGGCAATTATTTCTCATCCGAGGCCCTAAACTTAAACCCTACGCCCTACACCCAAATCGTGGGAGACTATATATATATATATTATATATATATGCATGTGTATATATATATATAGCTATTATAGTATAACACACTACCATACTTTATTTCTCATCTTGAGGGCAAACCCGCTGCAGACCGGCAGCCTGAAGACCCCCAGCTTCTACCCAAAGCTCGACTATCGCCTGAAACTCCACATTACTTAAGGTCTCCACAGCGTACTTCTTACCGTATTTACTAAAGTTTACTAAGTCCCGTGATGAGCCTTTAAGTAATCTTAAAGCCCCGAACATCCCTATGTAGAGCTCAGACCGCGCCAAAGCCAGTCAAAAGCCCTGAGCAGACGGTTTAACCCAGACAGCCCGGAACGCTTCAAGCCCGTAACCTCTCAGCCTAAAATGCTTAGCCCAAAGATCCCTCCAAAGCAATAGGGTTTAGTTGGGCTTCAACCAATGCAATCTAGACCTCTGGATGATAAAATTTTTAGGAAGGCACTTTACCAGACCCTACACAAAAAACATCAAAAGCTATTTCAGCTATGAAGAGCTTGTACAGACCCCGCTAAGGCCCTGATATCACCCTAAGCAGCAAGCCTTGCGGCTTAACGTCGAAGGCTTCGTCACCGGTTGCGCGCACGGTCTCCAACGGTGCCTTTGAGGAAGCTCTTCGTAGGCTCTAGGGTTCAGAGGCCTGGGGCTTATAGTGGTTTGGGAGTTGGGGGTTGTGAGGGTGTGGGCTTCAAATTACTTGTATGGGGTCGTAGGCTCATGCACATAACATCGGACGATGCTTCAGAGCTCAGGGCAGTCTTAAGGGGGTGGGCGTGCCTTGAGGTTCGTTTGCTCTCACAACCCTAAACCCTATATGCCCTAAACCCTAACAAGAAGTTTCGGCAGTGCGGACGTAGTGGTTCCCAACTTGAAAAGCCAGCTGGAAGGGATGTCGTGCTCGGTTTGGGTTTAGGGTGCGGTGTGCAGGACCTCTCAGAGATGCGCGGGACAAGTAACGTAAGCATGCAGCAGTGTAGTTCCGGAGCACCAGGGTAACCAGCTCCCTCTAAACCCACTCACCTACACGTATACAGTAGAAGCTAGAAAGTTGGAACATCATTAGCCTCATGCCCTTAAAGTAAAGTAAAGGGAATCCCAGCATGAATCATCCTAAATCGATGTTCCAACTTTCTGGGGTTCACTATANATACAGTAGAAGCTAGAAAGTTGGAACATCATTAGCCTCATGCCCTTAAAGTAAAGTAAAGGGAATCCCAGCATGAATCATCCTAAATCGATGTTCCAACTTTCTGGGGTTCACTATAGATACGGCAACTTCCTACACCCCGGAATGTTTGTAAAGATGTGGACTGAGGTTTTGGGTTTAGGGCTTTTTGTCTAGAGGGCCTATCCGGTATCGAGAATCCACAGAAGTTCTCACCGAATTATCATGCTTCCGCCGAGGGCCCTTGTCCTGGAATCAGAATCGCGACTTTCTCCCCAAGAGCATGCACCATCCGATTTGGCCACGGGAGGTAAGCTCCGGTAGGGCGGGGTTTTCATGAAGGAAGGGTCTTCGGCGCTTTCGGGGTTAGGATACTTCAATCTGCTTCGGTCTTTGTTGTTTTGTTGGACCAGTTCCCGTAGTAGTTATACGAAGCAGACAGCACACCTTTGGAGGGGCTCAGAAGCCACCAAGTACATGCACAGGGGTATGCATTAGTTCCTAATTGCCCTGTCTTAGTGGAGCAAAATCATGGCTTCGCTTCAACTAATCATCCATGAACCGTCCTAAACTCTGCACCCGAAACGCTGCCATGGCTATAGTTTAGAGATGTTCAGGTGACTGAGCAGGGTGCCTACCCTTTTCTGGTTGCGTATGCATCTTTGTATACACTGTCAGTTCAAGCCTGCTTATAATGTATAACACAAAACCCTATAATTCGGTGTCATGGTTTGCACGCTGGGGTTTCCGACTGAAGACACCATGACGATGAGAAAGACATTGATGCTGGCGAACCTGCCGCTGCTTCTGATACTGACGACGGTTCTTTAGGCACGGCTACGAGTACCAGGGCGAAATGTCCCAGCTTTGCAACGATATTCGAGCAGACATGCGAATGGACCTGGGCACCTTCGATCCGTAGTGAGTGAAGGCGCTGGGCATCACTACTAAATCAAAAGTTTGTAGACCCATGATCACCTCATTGTAACGCCCTACATTCATAACATCGGCCCTATAGAAATCATCTACTTAATTAAACCCAAAGCACGAGAAACCGAGAGCCTTAAACTCAAGAACCCCGAAACTTATACATGAAACCACCAAAACTCAGAACCCCAAACTCTAAACCCTAAGCCCTAATCCCTGAACCCTAAACCCTGAACCCCGAGCCCTAAAAGCCTCACACCCTCAGGGCTTTGAGCCCTATACCTTCAAGCTTTGGAAAGGACTTAAACGGGGGCTGAAGTGCAAGCTTGCAGGTTTATAGAGGATTTTGAGGTTTAGGCTTCAGGGATCCGCGATAGGGTTTAGCTTGAGGGTCTCGTTTTTCAGGCATTTAGACGGCAAGGGCTTGGCCTCTTCCGGACTTACCACTTAGCGGTAGCATTGTTTTGTAGATGCAATCTGTATTTTTTTCGCACTATGGTCGGAATGACATCTTGAAGCTAACCCACCCAAGCTTTCGGGGAAAGGCCTTCAACCCCAAAACAGAATCCAGGGTTCGAGGTTTGGGGCGCAGGCCATCAGCCCTCGACCCTGAAGCCGTAGGATTAGGATTCAGGTGTAGGGTTTTGGTTTTGGCGGGGGATGTCTTGACAGGCCTGGCCAGAGTTTGCCCATTTTCTGGAGAAGCACAGCGAAGTGTTTCGGACAGGACTGGACACGACCTCAGATTATGACTGACGATTTCGCGCTTAGGGTTATGACTCTCAGCATCGTCCATGCATGGTAAAGCTTTCATGTTCAACGCATACAAGTCGTCAAATGGCCTCATGGAATATTCTATTCCTTGCAGGGATATCGGGGTCGCAAGACGTTCCTCCCTAAACCCTAATTACTAAACCCTAAACCCTAAACCTAAACCGTAAGGGACGGTTGCGTGGAGGACTTCCTCAGTCATTACAGAACTGCGGGTAGCTGGAAAAGTTCAGATAGAAGTTACGCGCTTCATTGTAAGGAGGTCCGAACAGCTGTCGTAACCAAAACGCGAACCTGCCTCATGGCATCGCATGGCTAGTTTTGGGACAGGTACTTGGAGCAATCACTAGCCGCTCACCTGTTCACTACTTACCTTCGAAGGTGTCAGCTCAAGAAAACTGAGCCATGCTCATGTCAGCTTTCAAGAGAACTGTGAGTTGAGATTTTAGGCGTAGACCAGGAACAGAGTCTAAGTTTACACGTCCAATACCTGGCTCCAATCTCCTGTTAAAGGATCCTTTTCGCTCTGAACCTCTGCTTCCGATAACCTTGCACCTAATGGCATGTCCTCAGCTTGGCTCGCTTCGGATCACACGAACGGTAGACCGAATGTGTGAAAGCGCAGATCATGGCAATCACTGCTTACAATCGCGGGTGCCGCCATAAGAACCATTGAATAGGGCCATGATCAAGGCATCCACGTCCAGTCGCTGGCAGCCCACTCAAACCCTGATGGAACCCTTAAAAAGAATCCTAAGAGATCCTAAAAGCAAGCCTATTCTACATATGAATGCGTTCTGCGTGTTTGGGACTGTTCAGCTTCCTTCAGTCTTATGTGGGAATTTCATAATGAGGATATAGACCCGAACTAGCAGGACCCCTAACTTTAACTCGGGGGCCCCAATATCAAGAAACTCCCATGTTCCTGGTCTTTATGTTTCGTCGTTACATGGGTTCCGCGGTTCCTACACTGCGATGGGCGATCTGTCCCCGCCGACGACGCGCCGTCCCATTTTGCTGGGGATTACTGGCTCCTCCTGTGTCTTCGCGAACTTATGCATTCGGGTGCAGGTTTTAATTTGAAGCCTTTCGAAGTCACATATGTAGCATCTAGCTGCATCTAGCTGTAAGTTCCCACCGAAGTGCTTAGAGTCTGCCCTAGACTGGCCTTCGAACGATAAACTCGAGCCATTAATAAACAACGCAAACCCTTTCCAAAGTTGCTCCGCAGAAGTTAAACGAACGCAACAAGAAACAACGACTATGAACTAATATGTTAAATGTCCCAAGAATGCAAGCACCTGCACTGCATTGCTTTTGCACCCTGAACACCAAGCCCTAAACAGCGGGCTTCTCCCGACCTGAGGTACCCTGTACCCTGAACCATCCTAAATCCGGAACCGGCAAGCCGTGGCTTTGAAGCCCCGGACCCGATGTCCTTCAGAGGTCATTTCTACCCTAGAGCCGACAGCGCTAAATTCTGAAGTAAATTCAACTTTCTGAAAACTAGAACAAACTCTCAGAATGTATAGCTTGCATAGAGATCATGTATTTGTCTCGGTCCCGCTGCCTCTCTCACTATCTGCCACATACACTGTATGCATCTGTATATATATATATATACACATATGTATATGTGCATATGAGTTTATGCATGTGTTGATATGTGTGTGTGTGTGTCTGTCTGGGCGGGGGGTGCAAGGACACCTAGCGAGGCCTTTGAGCCCTTGAGGCCAGCTGACACTCTGCTCTTCCACAAAGATCCGCATAAACTCCCTGGCGCTTAGTAGGGAATGGGGGAATGGATATTGGGGACTATTATTGGGGAATATATAGGGGCTGGATCCATTCCCCCATTCCCTACTAAGAACCAGACAGTAAATGTAGATGTTGTCCGGAACTTTCTTAAACCCCGGCAGGCTCCCAAGAGAGCCAACAACCTTCCTGCTAGAAAGCATAAGTCGGTTTAGGCTTGAGGGCGTGTCGGGGTTGGGTTTGTTTTTTGGGGGGTTGAGGGTGTGCAAGGTTAAACGCATTTTGGTTACCGGGTTGAGGCTTCTTGAAATCCCCAAACCAAAAGCCACTAAAAATGAACACCTGCAACAGGAGCCCACACTCCACGCTATGCCCCGACTACATGCCTGAACTGATACCCCTGCATTTGCTCATGTAACCCTGAGCCCCCATCTACAGTCCAAAATCCTGTGTAAGCCCCGAACCTTATTGAACCCTCTATCCTCGAAAGATCCAGAACCCTGTGTGTATGTACTCATGGCATGCATTCATGTATGTGTATACACATAATATATATATATATATTAATATATTATATTATATATATATACATATTAAATATAATTATGACATTGTATATGCATTAAAACTCACGTCAGAGAGAAAAGAAGGCATTGCAAGTGCAGTCCGAAGGCTTGAGGTTCCCCCAAGGCTGAACCCTACAATCCTTACAAGCCCCAGACTAAAGCCTTAGAAGTAGAGTAGGTAACCTTTAACCCCTTTGGGGGTAGTATAATCCCTATATAATCCTTGTATTATGAAAAAGGTTAACCTTTAGTTCGCCATGATACCCGACAAGTAGGCTACATTATTATAGTACCCTTATAGATCCCTTATAGTAACCCGTATAGACCCCTTTAAAGGAACCCTTAGGCCCAAGGTAGGAAGCTCGAGGTTCTGGCAAGAGCACCCTGGCTTACGAGTTAGATCGCCGCTGTCGAGCCGCAGGCATCGCCACCACGCTGGTGGAGCAGGTTGGGGGTTGTATAGGGGTTTTTGTCTTGGGGTTTAGGTTGAGGGTTGGGTTTGGAGTTAAGGGATTAGGGTTCGGGTTTGGGGTCTTCTCTCAAGAATTTGCTTTTATGAAACAAGGCAGCGGAAATTTGTGGTATTTTCCACAGACGCACACTATGTAAGGTTCCTGCATTCCGGGTGTAAAGAGAATTGCTTATGATGTAGCCGCGCGGCATGTGCGGTTCCTCGGGACACGACTCCTGCTGGTGCGGTGGATATTTTACCCTCACGTCGTTTCATTTTCACAGCATCGCGGTGGACACAGGTCTCCGAGAAGCTGGATGCATCATCCTGAATCGCGACAGTGATTACTTGTGTTGGAAACATTTTTTGTCCGTCCTCCTGGATCGAGCAGCGGGGGGAATGCATGTTGGCCGTGACCTGCTGGTCTCCTGGTGATCTCCTGGGGTCTCCTCGCGGTTCTGGGTGGTATCTTGGTGGTTTCGTGGTTAGTGGTCTCCTGGTTGTCTCCTCGTGGTCTCCTGGTTGTCGCGCCATCGTCCTCGTGGTGATCTTTCATTGTTTTGGGGTCCGTGCTGATATAGCATTTTGTAGGGTACTTGGTCTAGGGTTACCTGGCAACCTCAAACCTCCCGATATCGTGCCTGTTTCGGGCTGCATTGGTTTGTACGAAAACCATAGAATCGTTATCAAGAAAATCGTCCTACAATTCATGGACTGTCATCCTACACAAGCACGCGATGCACCCATCTTGCCACGTAGGGCCTTGTCTCGGGCTCGGGACTGAAATCTTCATAGCTGCATTTGTTTTGCCTTGCCTTTCCTCAAACCCGAATGGACACAACATGCTCACAAGTGAAACCTCGCCGACTGACCCTGAGCCCAAACCTTAAACCGCGAACAACAAGAAGCCCCAAACCCTTGTGGGGAAGGATTGGTACCGCCAGAGGAGTTCGGACAATCGAACACCCGACGGTTTGAGGACACTTCTGCTTCTGCTTGCGAGCCTTGGGTTCTGGGGTGTAGGGGTTTAGGGTTTAGGGTTTTAGGGGCTCAGTGTTTTAGGGATCGACAACCTGGACCTGACGGCCTATAAACTAATTATAAACAAGAACACTATTCAGGTTTGAGCGAAGAACACAAAAGCCGCATAAGGTATAGTAATACATCCTAGATCCTATACATCCTGAATCTTGATCCGGTTGATGTAGAAGCCTACCATTATTCTTCCTTCGGGTTCCTCAATATTTATGTATACTTAACTGCAGAATCTAGCGCAGAGTTTTTTCTAGTGGTTATGTAAGGCCCCTGATTATTTTCCGAAGGACCTGGGAGGGAAAACAGTTCACTGACTGGGCAAAGCTCGAGGATGCTGTGGCATCAGCCCTGCTACAGGCTGACGTCATCATCGTAGAAGGCGCATCCGGGGTCCCGGTGCATCCTCTCCCATAGAGTATAATTGTGCTGCTGAGCAAGGCCCCCTCTAAGCACGGTGTTGGTTTGAGGGTCCCTTATGCAGGACCCGGGCCATTATGACTTATGTAGAGAATATTCTTGAACTAAGGGAGACTATTACCTCTGGCTCGAGGTTTCAGGTTGAAGACGAGCCTTGATTAAGAGAGCTGCGAGTTGAACCGTAAGTAAGAGCTACCGACCTGCCCCAAAACCACAAGAATACAAACGGACCCTTAGCAGCATTCGGGTGTTTCTGACCTAAACCCTCTAACGCCCCAAGGGTCACAGGGATGGCAGAATGAAGGCTATCTGCTCCTCGATTGCACCCGGACCCTTTTCGAGCGCTTCGACGGGTTCATTTGGGTGGAGAGCACCAAAGCTCCTCGGTAGGACTTTGTTACAACTGTCAACAGTTAATATAGGGGCCTAAATTATTACCAATACTATTTTTTTGGGTGGTGTCCTTACTATGTTAAGTTATAGTATAATGGGCCCCAAAACCCTATTCTAATGATTAAGGCCCCTATATTACATTCGTTTTTGGACAGTACACCCTAAACTTGACGTGAGGTTACGCAGACCCTACACCCGAACCACTGAACTCTAAACCCTCAGAGCAGTGAGTGCAAGCTCGTACAGGGTGATGAAAAGCAGCCAAGGCGCAGTGCCGAAAGCGTCGGTGGCATGTGCCGCGAGATTGGCCGGATGCGGCCGCATATGCACCTCAGCTAAGACCGCTCACCCTGGAAGCCCAGTAACTTATGTAGTAGGTGTCTGCTTTAGCTTTATGTGTCAATTATGTATATATATATATATATATACATATATATATATAGATATTTATGTATAGTTGTGTAAACATATGTACACATGCGTACTTGTGTATGTAAGGTGTAGCAAGGTAGCAGGGCTGCTAGTTGCATCCTGCCTATGCACCCAAGATGACCATATGGGCTGCTCATGTATCCAAGATTTAGGGGCTAAAACAAGCACTTTGGATATGTGGCAAAGTATTAGCTTTGCATGCACCCCGACTTCTTGACCGGAGACACACTTAATTTGAGTTGGCTCGTGCAGGTGAGGCCGAGCTGATTGTGTTCAGTGGTGCAAAGAAAGTGCCAAGTAGAGCTAAGTAGGGTGCAGGGTTCGAGGATCAATTTCGGATTTTGGCCTCAGATTTTACTGTTCAGGCTCTGAGGTTTAGGATTTTAAGGTTTGGGATGTAGTAGCACTACTGTAGGGTATTGTAGGGTTTTAAAGTTCAGGGTGTAGAGTTTAAAGTTTAAGGTGCATAGAGATTAGGATTTGGAGTTTAAGGTTTAGCCTTAGCTCTGCGACAGCTTGAAAGGGGATCGCAGTTAAATCTTCATTGCGGGCCATGACATGAAAAGCTAGTCAATTTTCAGCTTAGCTGTGTTGACCAAGACTTTCGCCGTTATGATGCCCTCCTCTCGCCATAGTCCATCGCTTATGCATGCTCCGATGCGTAGGGTTAGGGCTAGGCCTACATCCTAACCCAAGGTCCGAACCCCTCAACCCCAAGCCCCAGAACGCCTGAAGCCTGACTGTGCAAAGCCCTGCAGTGCAACCTCAACATTTTGTACCAACAATATAAAGACCCTGTTGCTAAAGGTCGATCGCTGCGTTTGGCCTGTGCACGAGGAGTACTCAGCCCGAGTATCGAAGCTTTGCGTCTTCGATGCCGAAGCCACTGTTGACCTCAAACATGGGCGACTGCTGATTGCCTGAACACCGTCAGCCGTGTCTATGTTTCAGGCTTTTTTTACATTAGTTTTAGATGGTGGAATTCCGTTTTGTTCTGTTGCGCACAGCATAATCTAGAACCAAGACCCCAGAACAACAGCCATTTCAATCGATTCTTCCAGCTCCACGACTCAAGAAGCCTGAACACAAATTGCCCCACCTTTCTCTACTCTCTTCAAACTCTTAAACCCTGAACCCTAAGACATCAACGTAAGGCAGAATTTGGTGCGGGCACCAGCCCTTTGGATGGCACCAGAGCGCGATGTTGAGCAAAGGGCCGACGGAGCATTTGAGTGGCTCCGTGCTTTCCTTTCCCCCAAGACGGAGCTAGCCGAAGGAGAGCTTCGTTAACAGGATGCATCATTAGAAGAGGTAGGTGTTTAGAGGTGCAGAATAGCAATAATATCAGCAATAAGTATTATCATTATATTACTTGTAATTAGTATTATTATTATGGTTCAGATACACCTAATCGATCTTTGGGCAATTCGCTGAGGGTCTGGCGCTGTGGGCCAAGCCCGGCACAGCTGCTGACAGCGGCTTCCTTTCCCTGTGTCCCAAGGTCCCCGAGCCACCATGTTGCCCAAAGGGTCCAGGTAAATGTATGCTATATCCCTGAAGGGCTGTAAATGTCGAATAAGAGCCTACTGCTGCTGCTGCTACTACTACTACTACTACATTGGTACTTGGACCCTTTGCCTTGTACAGGGCCATACTTGCTGCGGTGGTGATTGTGAAAACTGGCGGCTGGCAGCTCATGTGGGAATTCCAAACCTTACCTTAACCCCAAATAACCTACCTTTTTAAGGACTTATATAAAGAAATCACATAAGGGAACCCTAAAAGGTAGGTTCCTAGGGTCCAGGTACGGTTTAGGGTCAAGGGGTTTAGGGTTTAGCACCAAACGCAAACAAGCGGGACAACCCTGAAACCTAAACCACTGCACACCAAGTCCCCAAAGCCCAGAAATCCCAAATATTTCATCCCATCAGTCTCAGCTTTCCCTAGCTAGTCGAGCCTTGATTAATATCGGGCCCTAAACCCTAAACCCTAAACCGTTCAACAGTTGGGTTTCGGAGATTCATGTCTGGGCTTCGGGGTTGAGCTATTTCCCCAAGGCTCCATGTAGCCATATAGTAGACACTTAAGCCTTAAAGTACCTATATAGGAACCCCTTTAAGGCCTAAGTATTTGCTATATGGGTACATGGAGCCTTAGGGTTTCGTATGTATCTTCATACCACCCTGCGGACTCTATAATTTGGACATTATAATTTTATGTTTCGACTTTTGAGTGAGCACATAGGGCTCGCTGCGATTAGGGTTTCGGCAGCGGTGCTTCCCTAGATCCTAAAAGGGGTTTAGGGATTTAGGGTTTAAGGGTTTGGGTTCAGGGTTGAAGGGTTTAGGGCTTAGGGTCTAGGGTCCTAGAAGTCTTAGCAAGCCCATGGCTGCTGTGGCTACCAGCATCTCAGCTGGCGCCTGGGGGCGGCTGAAACCGTCCGTCCTCGGACCTCAACGTGCCTTCGCCAAAACATGGACCTCAGAAGCCTAAACCCTCAGATCAGGGTCTGTGTATCCACAATGTATATCTATATATATATATACACATGTATAGACTTTGGTTCAGAATACCTATATGTTGAGACAGGTATGTACATAAGGATCTACAGGGTTTGGGCCGTCGCTTCTTTGATGGTCATGGTGCTGATTCCATGATAAATCTTCAGCTTCACACCCTACAGCTTAAGAAGTCTAGGCACAATGCAACGATTCACAAAGGCCTGAAGCCTCCTCACTCGGAGCCTTGCACCCTACGCCTGACGCCCGAACCGCGGTCCATTAAGCCCTATAGAGTTTTCGGTTTAGAGTAGACTGTAGACTGCAATGCTCTGAAGCCGACGAGTCCTTAAGGCTTCCTTGCAAAGCAAGGCGGCAACCCTGGAGCTTCTTCGACGAGCACCGCAAAGAGTCGGACTGCCCGGTTAGCTCCTGTCGTTGCCTCCGATCCTTGCTCCAAGAGTTTAGTGCTTCTGCGTGTCGCGATTCAGAGTTTTTGGCTTCAGGGGTTGCGGTTTGCTGTAGGGGTTTTGGGGTTCAGAGTTTCCCCGGGCTACAGTTTTTTCAGGGTTTGCAGATTAAGGCTTCGGCTTCAGAGTCTATGCTTCAAGAGGTGGAGGAGTTTCGGGCTCAAAGTTCCCGGCTTCAGCCACACTCCGGTTTAGGGTTTAGGAAGTTTAGGGTTTAGGAAGTTTTTGGGGTTTAGGGAGCCATCAATTCCTCTCTGACTCTCGCGGAAGGAAATGCGGCAACAAACCTTACAGCAGCACATAGATAAATCCGTCAAGAAGACATCCTAAAACTTCAGTTCCCCAGGTAGTTCTTGGAGCTTACCCCACACCCTATAAAGTTCAAGCACTAAACTCACTAAACCCGGAAAAGAACGGTACCCCTTCCCCCTTACCATCTAGACCCTGAACCCCTAACCTAAGCCATAAACCCCTGCTAGGGGTCCCTTATGGAGGTAGCTGTTGGAGCCTGGCCCATCCGTCAGCGAGCTCCGACAAGGCTTCCTTTGAGAGCCTTCGAAGATGAGCTAGGGGCATCCTGGCCGCTGTACCTAAAAGGCTCCATGTTGTACCCTTACAGTATATACTTAGGCCTTAAAGGGGTTCTAAAGGGGTTCATATATAGGCACTCTAAGGCCTAAGGGTTATTTCGGAAGGACTTGTTGTTTCGGGTTGTGGGTTTAGGAGTTAGGGTTGAGGGTCCAAGATTAAACTTACATCCCGACGTCTGGCTTAGGAGGTTTGTTGGCAAAGCTAATACCCTAAGCCCTAAAAGCCTAAAGCCCTACATCCAAAAACCTAAGTACATGCCATATTTCCGCTCGTGAGGCTGTTGTACATCGTTGGAGGTTTCATTTTCCAAAGCGCGACAGGATGTGAAGGAGGCTGCGTGTAAAGGCTTCCTGCGGGTAGCGCCTTTGGTTTTGGGTATGTAACGTGACCTGTGGAATTAGTTGTGCAAGTAATCCAATCAGGTTGTATTTTGTCACTATCAGCACTGCTGTAGGCTTCGCCATGAGCCATGCTGACTTGCGACTCAAGTCACGCCACGACTGCCTGCGGTTTTTTATACCCGCAGCATGAAAACACCAGCCAAGGTTCAACCACCTCTTGGATTTTGGGATCCTATGGGGTTCACTGACGACGGTGACCTGCTGTCCTATCGTCGCCGCCGATCCGTCGAATTTAAGCACGGGCGCATTGCAATGCTAGCGACCATGGGCTTTATGACTCCCGAGATCATTGGTCACTGGCCAGGACAACCTGAGTTTAGGGTTTAGGGGTTAAGAGCTTTGAACCTCAGAACTTCGTCGTAGAGTCCGTAACCTTTAAGTACCTAAACCCTAAACCCTAAGGGTTTTAAAGCCTTTAAGTACCTCTTACCTCTTTCGGGGTAGTATACTATGTTCCCTATACAAGCCCACCGGTTATCTGCTGGTTCCACCTCGGGGCTTGGGACTTCCGGGTTCAGTCTTAGGTTTAGGGACTTGGATGCCCGCTCAAAGTTCACGGGAGGTGTTTATGACAGTTTGGTGCTGGCACTCTGGACCCTTATCACTAATAGTAATAATGTTAACAAAAGAAATAATATGATTAAGATACAGAAACAATAATACCAGTCATAATCGTATGAGTAGTCCATAAGTCTATATGGGAGCTTCAGGAAACCATGGCCCCAATATAGATCCGAACGAGTAGGATGTTTGACATAAAGAACAGCCCAAGAAGGAGAACACCTATGGAGCCCGAGAACTCCGAGAAATCTGTTATGCAGCCACAAGAACCTCTGAGCAAGGTACCCTATTCTTGGCAAACCAACATTTGAACTCGATCTAGGTGGCAGGTGTTGTGCTCGGCCATCACCAGAGTGAAGCATCAGACGGAAAAGACCTGCTTTGTTTTACTAGGGCACCCACAAACTCTGTATTATTGCCTAAAGGTGTTGTAATTCAAGTTAGGTAACATAGGGTGTTATTTTCACCGTCTCGGCTTTCGAATATGTTCTGGGATTTAGGAATCTCTCTCATGCTGGAGGAGATGCGGCTCCGGGTATTCAGAGTCTTAGTTAGCACCAAACCGGATAACCGAAACAGCTAAAGCCTAAAAACTAAATCCCAAACGTGAACCGAAATCTCCGAAACACAGCGTTGACTCGAGGATACGTCTCGCCATCTTTGCAGCTGAAATTCGACGATGTTCCAAACGGGCTGCTTGCGCTTTTGGTGGTACCTGCTCTAGGCGCACCCTTGATGGTTAAAGATTCAGGGTTTAGATTTGAGACTGCAGGTGTTGAGGGCTTTAGGGATATAGTGTGCAGGGTTCTGTCTCCTAGGGCTCAAGGATCAAGGCATGGTTCGTTCTCTGGCATTTCAGGCTTTACCCGGACGACCAATTATGTTTTCCTCCAGGACAAAGTTAAAGGCTAGTACCCGGGATGCAGGTCGGGACGAATAGTGGATTTGGATTTGTTGATTGTGCCTGCTTCGCATAGAAGCATAGGTCGACATTGACATCACAATGGGGCCGTGTTTTCTCACAGCCATGGATCTTGAGCGAGTTTGCACTTCACATTTTGGGGTCTAGACTGCAGACATTTTTGTCGTTACATTCTATCTCGACAAAGCACGCATACGAACCCCCAAACCCCAAACCATAAGCCCACAACTCCAAACCCTAAGCCTTTGATTAACCCAAAGCGCTAGTCTCAAAATCATACACCATCATGGACTCCCAGTCCGATACCAGACAAACCTACGCAAGTTTCTAGGGTTCAGAGCTTTGACTGTAAGAGGTTAGAGTTTGGGGGTTTAGGCATTAGGGGTTAGGGTCCCGGGGTTAGAGTTTAGGGGTTTGCCTGACCACGTGGTATGCTCAGCCTTGCCAAGCCCTGGAGAGCCTGCCCTTCACTTTCACGAAGTGCCAACTTCCAAGCCCTACTTGGAGGTTCATGGGTAGTTATAAGTAGGGTTATAAGTAGGATAACTATGGTTATAACCTCTATTTATTCGGGGACTTATAACCCCACTTATAGCTACCCATGAACCTCCAAGTACACCTTGTTCCCCAAAATCCTACAGCCCAAGCTCTGAACCCAAAGTCTTCGACCCTAAACCAAAAACACGCACGCAATCCTGAAACTTCAACCCTCAACACCAAATCCTAAACCCTAAACCCCAAATCCTAGAACCTCAGCCCAGAAACCCTAAACCCCAAACCCTAAGCCCCAAACCGTGGGAATAAAATCTAGGACCTAGAGTAGGCCCATATTCCCTTCTTTTAGGTTTCAGGTTCCCTTATGAGCCCCTTTAACCCAAAAAGGGCACCATTTTTATTCCTAGGTTACTCTTGGGTCTAGTCTAGACTCATCTGGGAGTTTCCGAAAATTAGGGGACTCTAATATAGTTCCTTTAAAGGGTACCATAAGGGTTCCTTTAAGGGATCTACAAGAGTTCTAGATCATCGGCAACCAGGCTGGGCTCAGATTCTGATCTACTTCGGACTCATTGAGTCTCCTGAGCTGAATTCCGGACAAAATTGGGGTACCTTAGGGGTTACTCTAAGGGTACTATAAGGCTTCCTTTAAAAGGGCTCTATAAGGGTTTAGAGTGCCCATATATACTCCAAATAGGGTTCCTTTGGCTGAATCTGGGGTTAAATGTGGGGTTTAGGGTTTAGGGTTTCCCTAAACCCTAAACCCTAAACCGATTTACGAGTTTAGGGTCTGCACTTTAAGGTTTGATGTTGAGGCTTATGTGGCCTGTTGATGGGCCGCTGCAAGATCTGCCTTGGCATGAGGTTCATGTTGCAGATATTGTGAAGGAAGCACAAGGGCGAGGCTGTGTAATGTACAAGAGCCTGGTAACGCAAGGCAGAAGATGGTAATTCAGACGATGCAGCAAAGTATACTACTATAATATGAAGCCAAGTCGGAATAGCCAGATAGAAGATTATGCAGTGAAGCGCCGGTAAAGCAGTACATTGCACACCGGCCAATAGCATCGTCCTAGGTTGACTTCTGTTTGCAACAGTTGCAGGGTTGTTGCCGTTGTTTGCTTGCCATTATTTCTTAGCAGTGGCTTGACTTTGTTTATGAACACTAGTATAGGGGCCTAAATAGTTACCCATACTATTCTGGGGGTTCCTTATTATAGTTGTAGTATCATGGGCCCCCAAAACCCCTAACTAATTATTAAGGCCCTGACATTACACACTCTACACCCAAACTCAACATGCAAAGCACTGTCCAAAATCCAGGTACAGCGCCGGCTTTGAGGACTACCGTTCCGGCACACCCGGTGACTCTGCGTCGATGAACTAGGGTTGATGATACAAATCCTGCATTACCTTAATCACCCTAGACTATGGGAAGTATGGTACATTCCTCATTATGGGCAATGCAGGATTTGTATCATCAACCGTAGGGCAAAATTTGGGGCTAGTGGGGCTCACCGGGCGGACAACTTCCTGAAACTTGAACACCAGCCCTTGCATCGACTGACCTCCAAAAGCAACATAGTGCGAATTTGCGCGGCTGCAATTCGTCTTACATGTTAAGGTTTCGCTCTGTGGTCTCGGGTAGGGCAACCCATTTTGCAAGTGCTGCGTGGAAAGTCGTTGCAGCTGTTTCCACGTGCAAAGATAGTTAGGTTCGGGATTTGGCACAATCACTACCTTAACCCCAAATGCCCTACCTTTTTAAGGACTTATATAAAGAAATCATATTAGGGAGCCCTCAAAAGGTAGGTTCCTTAGGGTCCAGGTAAACGCTAGCAAGGCCTGGCCCCGAAGCCTAACACCAATCATCAATCAACCTCCGATGATTTTGAGCCGAACAATCACGAATCTTAAGTTCAGCTTCTTCCCTGAGTAGTGAACCCGAAGAGACCTTACATATGTATATATATATATGTATACATATATATATACACACACATACATACACACATATAAATCATATTTCCATGTACACACACACACACATCCCCATGTGCTATAAGTACAGGAATAAGCAGGTGACTATGGCTGGAAAGTCTTGACTTCGGCTGATCCGGAAGAGCGCCGACGGAAGCTAAATGCATCCTGCACTGCAGCACTGAAGACCAAATGTCAATCCCGGACAAATGTCAGCGTTCAAGTTTGAGGGTATCGCGTTTAGGGCTGATGGGCTTGGTTTATATGGTTGAGGCTACGTAAGCCCTACATATCCAGTGCACCCAACCCGAACAACCTACACCCAGAAACCTTCCCGCGATTTAGGTTCAGGATTCTTTTGGGAGCATTGGGCTTCTAACACCCCGACCGGGGCCTTTAGCGTACAAGGATTTGCGCTGTACCAGCTTAGCGGATTCAGATTCTCAAGCCGAAGGCTATGGATTAGACGGTTTGGGCTTCAGGGGTTTAGGGGATATCGCGGGTTTAGCGGTGGTTGGGGATGGTTTGGCATCACATGTGGCAGGCTGTGGTTCTAGTTGCTTCAAAGGCCTTAGCAAACTTTAGGCGTTCATGCTTTGGAGTGTCAGGGTGTAGACGGTTGAGGATTTAGGGTTTCCCCTGGCCTTCACAAGATGCGTTGGGGGTTTAGCATGCCACCTGTATCGCCGTGGTTCTGTAGACCAAGATTGACCAAGCGCGCCCACAAGCAGAGACTGCAGCGATCAATTCACAAGAGTTCTGAGCACAGGGACGGATGATCATGGACGTGTCTATATATATATATATTTTATATATATATCATCCCCTGCGTATGCCTACCTATGTGCTTTGCAAGAGCGACCCTGTTCGTAGGCTTACTGTAAGCCCACTGTACAGCAGTCCGACACCCCAAACCCAAAACCCACAAGGATAAACCATTATAAGTCCTAAAGCCAAAGGCCTATTATTCAGCCTTTAACGCAACCCCAAGATAAGACCGTGCTAACAAAGCCTTCATCGAACCTTAACTTAGATAGCGAATGGGAGAACTGTAAAAACGTTTGGGTCCTACATATATATATATATATATATACATATTTATTTATTTGGTGTATCTTTGAACGGTTGAACTTTTTTGGGCCTGATTGTTGAAGAAGAGAGTTAAAGGAACCTTGAAAGAGCCCGTAAAGGAAGCCTTACCACCCAACGGGCCCAAGACTGAGCCTTAAACCTCCTTCGACAAAGAGCCCGCGAATACAACGAAACTTTCTGCGTGTCCACTCAGTAACTCAGTAACGTTGAATAATATACATAATAGTAACAGTTGAATAATATACATAATATAGATATATTAGGACCTTGATAGTAGCCCGATTATAGACTGTTATGGTATGGGGGCAGTACCCAGGCAGATTTGGCGAACGGTCGCTTGGCCATGGTCGCCATCATGGCCCTGCTCTTTCAGCTCTTCACCTCAAGAGCTTTTTGAGGGGTTCAGGGTTTAGGGGTTCGGGGTTTAGGGTTTAGGTGCTAGGGTTCGAACAGGAGTTTAGTGTTTGCTTGAGTTGTTTGGTTTCAGGGCTTGGGGATTTACGGCCTACCTTGAGCAGACAACGCAGGTAATTGGATTCCAAGTTTCTTTTTAGTCTGGGTCGACGATCGATAGGTTAAGGTTTTTGGGTTGGGGTTAGGACCAGAGGTTTTGCTTCTGTTTACTTGGTTAGTACCAAAACGTGAGGTAATTGACATATCGGGGTTTTTCTTGAAAGATCCTGGTAAACGAGGGACGATTCGGAATATGCTTCCGTGCAAGGAGATGCTAGCTGAAAGACAATCCTATGGCTGTTCGGGGGTCAGGCTCCGACAATGCAGGTAGGTGAGATCAGAAGACAAAACCCCTCATTGAATCGTAACTGCTAGGGCTATAACTCCGCGGGCCAGAGGGTTCAAAGTTGAGGGGTGCCAAAAGATGGACATCCTCACTTTATGCAAGAAGAACAGAAGGATCCGGCCTTTGCTGCGAAAGGCTGCTGAGGCCATTGCTCTGCGTGCGGACACTGTCACGATGAGCTAATTTCTTCCTGGAACTGTTGTGATCTCTTTCTCTGCAGCTTTTTTGCTGGATAGGGTCCCGGATTTGGTGAGGTCTACGGATTTTGGGTTGGAGGACATAGCTCCTAGTAGTCTAGGATGAGACCTGCAGAGGTCCAGCCCAAACAAGTACAAGAGTTGTCTGCATACATGGTCCAGACAAAAATTCAGATATCTTGGCCAAGAAAGACAACTGTCCGCAAACCGTATTACACAACTCTAGCGTGACCTGCGCCTGCATGGATGCAAGACGGTTCGAAATACATCGCAGTATTAGAGTTCTCAGTGAGTCTTGTTTGGGGTTCGAGCTATTTGGGTTGAAGGCGTCTGGCGTAGGCTTCTGTGCTCAAATCGCCAGGAATGGTGTTGCGGGCAGCACGGGTCCTGAGATGTGGTTGCCACGGCTTTAACATCAAGGCGGCACTGGGCTGGTCTGTTCGGATACCGGATGCCTTGCACTTTTCTAAACGCCGTCGCGCCTTCGCCCAGCGCTGAAATCTCTAATTATGGCCCAAGCCCTAATCATTTCGACCAGGGTATATGTAAAAAGTTCCGGCTTTGTTCTGATTCGCTGATCCGAACACCTACTTTGGAGATCCAACAACACAAGAGATCATTGTTTAGGGCTTGTCGGGTTCAGGGGTGGAATAAAAAATGCCCTGAAAGGGCCTGGGCTCGTCTCAAGTTCTGCATTCGAAGGCTTTGTGTTTGCCTTCGACTTTAGAGTTTTATCGGCTTTAGGGTTTAGGGTTTAGGGTTTAGGGTTTTACAGTAGAAGCCAAAAAGTTGGAAACCCCATAGCCTCAATCCTTAAGAGTAATGTATAGGGAATCCCAGCACTATTTGGCCTTAATCCGGTTTCCAACTTTATGGGGTTTACCGTAGACCATGAGACTTTGCAGAGTTTATCGGACAGAGACGTAGGCTGATACGCATTCTTGTTTCTGCTCGAACTGCCAAGTTGAATTCCAAATCTCGAGAGCCGAAACCCCATGCCCGGTATGGGGGTCGGATTAATTAGTATGCAGTGCTATTCACTAGGGCTTCTTATGATAGCTAAGAGATACTATACCGACTATACGCAGAAAATGACTTGTTATGCTGCTTAACTTAAGGCCCCTATGTTATCGTGCGCGCTTCGAGGCCGAAGCATTCATCCCCAAGAGATTCGAACAAGCTCTGGCTGCCAGGGACAACAGCAGTGAGCCACGATGCAAACTCATAGAACAGAGAATTTGCAAACCCTAAGAGTCCATGTACCTATATCGTGTATTATGTGTAATTGTCATACATTTCGGCCCTGAAGTACCTAACAGGGAAATCCCTTTAAGGCCAATGTATAGCAAGTATAGGTACATTGGCCCTGAGGGTTTGACCGAGACTTTGCAAAGGCATCGTGAGCTTCGGGGCAAAGTGGCGCTTTCTAAATTCACGCGGCTAGGCAAAGCCTTCTAGCCATAGTTTTATGCTTGCACTGGCGACAGAAAGAGGCAGACATGGGTTGAAATAATACATGCAAGATGCAGAGAGCATGTGCATACTCTTGTTAGCAATACGGTCGTGGAAGAGCCCTGCATCTGTATCGTGGCCCCTTCCAGTGCGATGCTGCTGCACTCTCTGCCCTGAAACTTAAACCCTAAGACTTTGGATTTCTGGCTCTCACAGCCAAGCCCCACCTTATTTGGGGGCCTTAATAATGACCTTGGGGGGTTCCTTATTATAACTGTAGTATAATGGGCTTCAAGACACTATTCTAATTATTAAGGCCCCTATACTAAATCCTTATAATAGCCCTTACATTAGCCCATATCTGTTCTAATTTTTAAGGCCCCTACAGTAGATCAGCCTCAAAGCCAAAGCCTTCCGACCAAGCAAAGGCCCATCCGAAGAAGCGCTGATAAAGTGCAGATCCCTGAACCAGAAACCATGGATCCGACAGCCAAAACCTGCCCCAAACCCTGCACCCTGAAAGACCCTCGTACCGATAAAGACCGTAACACGAAAAAGAATTAAAGACGAAACTCTGAACTAAGCCCTAAATGCCCTATAAGCCCAAACCCCAAGCAAGTCAAGGATGCGCTGCTCGAGGCGGATCCTGAAGGCTACCTCTTTGAGGTGCGCCTCCTAGCAGAAGTTTGCCCCAAACTGGCTTTTAGGGTTTAGGGTTCAGGGTTGCCGGAGATTTATTTGGGTGGTCCTGGGAAACCTATACCTAAATACTTAGAGTAGGTAGAATTCTGTCCCACCACCCTTAAAAGGCCATTATTAACTTTCGGATTCCAGGTAGGGCGTAGGAGATGGCAAGATTTCTTGGGTTCAAGATGGCTGGTGGTCCACGGTTCATGGGTTTAGGGTTTAGAGTTTAGGGTTGAGGGTTGAGGGTTTAGCGTGGAGGGTTGAGAGTCTAGGGTTTAGGGTTGTTCAGGGCTTAGGGCTCTAGCACCGTATTCACTCGATGTTACCTACCTAGTAGGGCTCGGGGCCTCCACTGCATTACATTGCAGGACCCTGATCCTAAACCCTATAATCCCTAAGCCAGAGACTCCCAAGAGCCCCGCAATAGAGTCCTTATGGCCTTAATCGTGCGTATTTGGGGTTTAATCCCGAACCTACTAGATTTAAGGAATATTCCTGAATTACCCAGAGAGCCCACTACCCCTTAATTAAGGAATATAGCTTAAATCATAATATGAAGCCCTATATGATTTAAGCCATATTCCTTAATTAAGGGGTACTGGGCTCTCTGGGTAAGGGATGTTGGAGTCCCTGAGTCTCTGGGCCTGAGCCCCAGCTCCTAAGCCCCAAACCCTGGATCCTAAGCATTAGACCCGAAACCCGAAGCCTTCTACCATGAGTCTCCAGAGCTGTTTTCAAGGCTCCATGTACCCATATAGTACATACTTAGGCCTTAACCTATATAGGTACTTTAAGGCCTTCGTGGTATACTACATGGAGCCTTAGGGTTTTGGGCTAAACCTTAGCCGCAAACCCAGAGAGCCCAATACCCCTTAATTAAGGAATATAGCTTAAATCATAATATGAAGCCCTATATAATTTAAGCCATATTCCTTAATTAAGGGGTATTTGGCTCTCTGGGCAACCCTGTCCCAAAGGACTGTGGTTTCGGACCCTGAAACTGCCCCCGATCGAAGGCCTGTGCTCTCGAGGGTTTAAGAAGAAGGCTCTACTTAAAGGATCATGGGACTTAGTAACTAGGGTTATAACTAGGGTAACTATACTTATAACCCCAATTGAGGTACTTATGGGCTTGAATACCAAGATACAAAAAACTTACCTTGGTTAGTAGGGAATGGAGGGATGGGGTACAACTATAACTACTATTACTACCATTCTTCCATTCCCTACTAAACAAAGGTAAGTAAGAAGGGCTTGAATACCAAGATACCTAACAAAGGCCTAAGCCCAGAACTACCCTTACCTAGATCTCCACTTCTGAGGCTAGCCTGGTTGCTCTATGTAGGTGTATCCTATTGCGCAGGAGGTGGCCAGGCAGCAGCCATCAGAAATGGCGCCCAGCCGAGCAGGTTGGGTGCGCCTGGATCTCATCAATGGCAACTTGGATGCAGGTTAGTGTGAGCTACAAACTCCCTAATGTCCAGGTCGAGTTATCTTTGATAGAAGTTCGGGCTGTTTTGCTGCTGCCCGTGATGAGGATTATCATCATGATATGATATCGATCGCGAAGTTGGTGATGGAATTTGAGACGCTGCTGCTGCCGCCGCGCCGGAGGAGGAAGGGGGAGGACGAGGACGAGAACGGGGACGAGGACGAGATGAGGCTGATGTTGATCGTTTGTTATGATGAAGACGAAGATCAGAACACTCAGAGATCATATGTCAATGGTAGCTGGATGATAGTGACCATGATTGAGGTGTAACCGCAACACAGTCTAGTTTCATGATGCTGGCAGGGATGACTATGACGGCCATGGTCGCTGCGATCATCGTTTGCAGCATCTTTTTGCACTCGGAGCAGAACTCCAGGCCCTGTGACCAAGTGCAGAGAGCCCCTGAGCACCCGACGAACTGTTTTTTTTATAATCTGGGCCGAATCCACTGCGCCCTTGCGATAAACGGAACGGCGAAGGAGTGCAATGAAAAACTCGCAACTTCCGACCCTGTAGACATAAAGGTCTACGGTCATGTATTCTCAAATCCACAACCTAAACCCTAAACCCCTAAAACGCTCGTAAAGCCCTAGAGTCCCATCTGAGTTCAAGGCGCGGGCTTCGGCCAGCTTTGTTCGTTGGCAGCCCTGCGGCCGACTTTCGGCGGAGTTCAGCGATGCATCCCTAAGCTGCGTTCTTGTTGAGGGAAAAGTGTTTAGGGTTTAGGGTTAGGGTCCATGCGCCTATTCTGTAGTATGTACTTATACGCCTTAAAGGGGTTCATGTCTAAAGGGTGCCTTTACAGGTATTTTCAGGCTGAAGGCCTGGGATTGGGACTCGCGGTTTGGGGCTCAGGACTTCTATTCGGGTTCAAGGGCTGCTGTGCGGCTCAGGGCTGAGGGTTTAGGGTTCAGGGTTTGGAGCTTCTAGATGTTCCCAACCCTAAACCCTAATTAGCCCTAAACACAAAACCCTAGACCCTGAACCCTAAACCCTAATTAGCCCTAAACACAAAACCCTAGACCCTGAACCCTAGACCCTAATTAGCCCTAAACACAAAACCCTAGACCCTGAACCCCTGTCTTGAAGAAGGGAACCATTAATTACGACAGAACGGTCTTGCTCAGAGCTTAGAGTCACGAAGCCTTTTCGACAATGAGCTTAATTAACCTCTCATCGGGGCGGTCATCAGGAACATGTTGTGGCAAGAAGTGCGGCGGAACGCGGGAACTTAAGATGGATCTTGTATTCATGATCGGCAGCCCAAAGCCCAGTTGAGGTGTTTGGTGCATGTAGACCCCCAAACACTTGTCTCAGGCTGAAGATTAAAAGGCTTTCGCGTCCCAAACTCTGAATCCTGAATCCCTAAAGCCCTAAAGTTCACCTCCTGAGCTACATCCCTGGATAAGCTCTCAACTTTCAAACGAATCTTACCCAAACCCCTGAAATGGGCTTTCGCGGTTGTAGGCTTTAGGATTCAGGTGTACAGCGCTTCATGGCTTAGAGTCAACTCGGAGCACTCTTCTGAGGAGTTGTGCGCTTCTTGCCTCACGGCCCGAGATAAATGGAAACTGCACCGCGCACCTTGGGAGTAAAGCCGAAGTGAAGAGCCAGAGGTCTGAGGGGCTGAAATTCTATGCGTCTCAGAGGTGTTTGGGGTGCAGGGGTTTGGGGGTTCAGGGTTTACTGTAGGGTTTAGGGGTTGTGTTCGGGCTTCGGGTTGAGGATAAAGTCTTGGCGTAGTCACCCCATACGCTAAGTCCCGTATTTCAAAACCTGAAGCCTAAATCATGTACATGTACAGATTCCTGCAGCTTCACAGCTCTGTGCACTGTGCAGCTTCTATTGCCATTAAACTCGAGTTGTAGGGTTTATAGGAAATCCTGCCATGAATCGGCGTTCCTAGCATAAGAACTCTTACCCTGAACGCTAAAGCGCCAAGGGACCAAGACGCGAAAACCATAGACCTCAAGCCTCATATTCTACAGGGCGACTTTGATCAGCAATCATGTCACCCAAAAGTCCATATATGGTCACGCGCTCCGCGCCCCCCCCCCC
>BGNK01001868.1:0-32819 GCA_003297005.1 Symbiodinium sp. clade A Y106 | reverse complement strand
AACCCAGGCCCGGGTTCGAACCCATGTATCGGCCCTTAAGGGACGAGGCATGGGGCCGAACCTATGGGCCCAGGGTTCTGCTGCGGATTTAGGGTTTAGGATGTACGGATTTAGGGTTTAGGCTATGCATGGATCGATTTTCATATTGATTCTTGTGTGCCTCCGTATTGAATTTTGGAGAGCACTTATATTGATATCAGCCCTCGAGGCCTGAAAACAATATATTGACATGAAGCGCTTTTTCAATCTTATGTTGATGTTGACTTTGCTCATTGATATTTTTCAATAACCGAGCCTCTGGGTATTTGTGACGGTTTAGGTTGGGTCATTCCCCCTCCCAGTAACTGTCCTTAAAGGGGCCTTATTAAGGGGGCTATTATAACTCCTATTACCCATTGTGGTAACAGTTACTGTAAGGGGGAATGACCCAAGGTTTAGGGTGAGTTTGAGGGGCCTGGGGCTTACGGGGCTCAGAGCGTCGGCTTGAAGCTCTTCCTCGGTGCCTTCAGCCGGTTTAGGGTTTAGGGTTTAGGTTTAGGGTTTAGGGTTTAGGTTTAGGGTTTAGGGTTTAGGTTTAGGGTTTAGGGTTTAGGTTTAGGGTTTAGGGTTTATATGCTGCTCTAGGATGCTGCTACGGTTGAGTTGAGGGGCGAAGAAGGCTTCCCCAGGCTGCAAACGAAATAACCTTGCTTAAACCCCCAGAAGTACCTGTAGTCTCCATTGTAGTTCCCTTTTGTGGTTAACCAAAATCTTGATTATAGGATCCTAACCATACAACTTGTCAACCAAAAAAGGAACTACAATGGAGACTATAGGTAGGTAACACTTGGCCCGACACCTATAGGCGCCAAGTGGTCGGCATACTTTTAGGGTCCAGGTACATCCTACATACAAGCCTTTGGCGTTTCCTAAACCCTAGTCCCTAAACCCCTAAACCCTAAACCCTAAACCCCCAAACTCTAAACCCCTAAACCCTAAACCCCAAACCCCTAAACCCTTACAAAACCCCCAAACTCTAAACTCCTAAACCCTCACTAAACCCCCTAACCCCTAAACCCTAAGGAGTGCTGCCTGGAAGGTATGTTCTCGTCTCCTGGTTTTGCCACCCGTGCGACCGAAGTTTTCGGAGAGAACTCGGCTCCGGCTGGCTGGAGGCGCTCGGGAGAAGCGTGTCTTTTAAAGGGGATCCATAAGGGTTCCTTAAAGGGATCCATAAGGGTTTTAGGGGCTTTGGGGTCTGGGGTTTAGTTTAGGGCTTCGGGTCTACATAGTGCTTAACGGCTTGGGGTCTGAGGCTATAGGGTTTGGGGTTTAGGATCGCGAAACCGTGTTTTCGGATTTTCCGCACCGAGCCATAATTCTCAGCAGCTTTGCATGCAAGGCATATGAAGCTCGAAGCCACAACGGCTTCTGACAGCTACTCAAGCTAAAGCCTGACATCTGCATGTTTTGGAGATTGGAGAATGGACACACAGTCTCGCTGCGCATGATATCAACCTCGACTCAAGCTTAAAAGCCCTGAATTGAACTTCAGACGAGTGGAGAGCTATCATGAAGCTTGTGCTCTCGGCAAGATCGATGTCATCTGTTCGGAGCTTCAAGGGCTTTAGGTTCCATGGGTTTAGGATTTAGAGTTTAGCGTTCAGGGTAGCTCTCTGGGGTTTATAGCGTTTCTGGTTGAGGGGTTGATGCGATCCAATACGAAGCCCAGATCCGGAAACCTACATGGCGAATCTCAGGCCTGAAGCCCTCACGTCCAAGAATATCTTACTTACCCTTCCCCCAAGGGTCAAAAGTCAGCATCTGCAACGGCCCTTTACTCCCCCCAAGCCCAAGGCCTTCTTCTGGTCCTTTGGACCCTTCGGGGGCTCGAAGGCTGAAAAACACACCCAACACCCTCTATAAACTCAGACCGAGAAAACACTTAGACACATAACAACACGCTTGAGTCTGAGTCCTTCAAGATGAAGGCGAGAGAGAGAATTGCAACCTGGCACGAAGAGCCTCCCTTTGGCATTACAGATCCCCCGCCCCTCCTCGAAGGCAAACCCGCTGCCGGAACACTGCGGTGATGGCGGCGGCGAGCCGTTAGTGGATGGCTACGGAGATCGGCTTTAGAGTTGGAGGTTTAGGATTTAGTGGGCTTAGGGTTTAGGGTGTTCTATAAGGTTTTGGGGCTTGTTGCACAGCCCCGTAAACCCTAAACCCGACCGAAAAAAGGTAGTCGACATCATGGGCTGCATACCCCAAAGGTCCAAGGCCACGATTACATGAAGTCTGCGGTTCCGGTGAACCCCCAACCTTGAACCATGACCTGCTAGGTTCTGATTATGAACCCTAATATGGGAATACCGGGACCCTAGAGAAAGTAGGTTTCGGTAGCTAGTAGGCATAACATATAAACTCGAAAGTTCTAAACTTTTTTGACACGAAAACCTAAACCCTAAACCCTAAGCCGAATGCGCCGACCCAGAGCAGCGATTCTGGTATCCGGGCGTTGAAAGAGAGGCCGTCACTTTGGGTTTAGGGTTTAGGGATGAAGAGCATCGGGTCAGTGTAAACCTTAAATTCCCAACTCCCAAACGATACTTTAAATCCTTAAGACCCACACCCTAGCATTCAAAGCGGTTCAAATCTCAAACCCTAAAACCCTAGCATTCTCAATCCTAAACTTGAACCAGGCTTCAGGGTTTTGGGACTTCCCAGGCTTTTGGCTTGTAGCTTAAATACTTATTGGCTGTAAACTCAACTTTTCAACTTTGGGGGTTCTTATAAGGCAGTCGGTTCTGAAAGTTTCAACTTTTGTTTCCTTGGGTTTTGGGCCAGTGAGAATAAACCCGACACCCCAAATCCTGACAGAGCCCTAACGCGCGCAGCCTACCTTAGGCCTAAACAACCTGCATTTCCTCCGTTCCTTGTTTCCTTAAACAAGTATTCATTAAGGTAAACCCTACCTACACCCAAACCCCACAGGTTTACAGCTTTTGATCGTCTCACACCCAGTTGCGTGTCCAGTTGGGGGCAGGGGTCCTTCTGTTCAAGGTATCTTTTCTGTTTATAGGGGTCTATGGTAAATAATATGGTTTCTGCACCATGGTAACTTAAATAAACTAAATCCTTTGACAAGAACCCAGCCACAGAGGCTGGCGTTGAATATTCTGGGCTTCGTCTGGAGTTCTTGGGTGTAGCCCAAATACTAAGCCCTGGCCCTCTGCGGGAATTTCAGAAAAGAAGTGTCCCCAAATATGGACACTAAATAGTAGGAATTTGACAATAAGCAGCACGGAGTAAGGTATTCATGACTTCCAACAGCGCAGAATGGTGGAAGGGTGGCGAGTTCGGTTCATTTCCGCACTTGGTGTGTGGACAAAGCAACTCCACCCCACAATGTACATATCTCGGGCGACAAAGCTGCGCCTTCAGAGGCAGATAACGGTATCGCTTGCGTCGAGTACGGATGTGGCAGAGTGTTGTTTGTGGATTCTGTAGGGTTTGCTGTGAAGGGGGCTTTGTGGCTACCGTAAGGGTTCCATGATGTGGGGGCGATGAGTCTCTGTGGCTCACAGTTGTCGCCCCAAGCCAGGGACCAAGCTCTGGCTGCTATTGACGGACATCCTGGGTCCCGGAGTGTTTCGCTTTATTGTGGCGACTCCTGGTCAAAGCAGATCAATATAGGACAATGGGTACAGTTATATTATACCCCCAGCCCTGATTCCCAAACACCCTAAACACCCTAAAACCTGAACCATAAGCGGAACATTAACTGGGTACCGTTGTTGACGGGGTAACGGCGTTGTACAAGTGGCAAGACTCCCTCTCACTGACCTTGATAAAGCTATCGATATGCTGTCTTTGTGGTGCTGCTGTAATGAAAATAAGAGTTGTAACACAAGGACCAATAGTAGTGATAATAATGACAAGCATAAGAGCAATCATAGTCATAACCATCATAATTATTATTGCAATCATATAACTAGCTGGTTTATCAAGTTTTCAGCCAAATAGTCAAGTATCCCAGAAAGCCATCTTGTTCCAGGATGTGTGTCTAATGCCCGTCAGTTGTTTATTTGCTGCAGCGGTTCTAGGTACCTTCTTGCTGATACTGTTTTGTCAATCGCTGAGTCTGGAACAGCACTTAATACCAGCAGAACAGCTCAGAAGTGGATAAAGCAAACCTTCACTGCAGCAAACAATGGTTTGCTGGAGCGCTTTGGAATTGTTACGTCTTGGTTGTTCGAGTAGTTTTTGAACCTGCAACCGGCAGCCAGTCGTAAATCCTCAGAAATCAATCCAGGGTTTAGGGTTTGGGGTTTAGGGGTTTAGGGTTTACGGGCTTTCACTTTAAGTAGTTGGGTCCTCCGACCTCATCCTTGTGGCCATTGCCTTCCAAACCCTTGAACACCGACATGTCGAACTTTGCTTCTGAACTTAAGTCAGGAACCTTCCTTAACACGTGTTGGGTTCTCCGCACTGGAGCTGAAGGAATATTTTTGAATGCAGATTATGCATCAAATCCTTTCCGGATGTTTTCCGATTGCATCTTGCACACCGTCCTTTCGCCCATGTCACATGCCCCCGCTTTGCCACATCAAAGCCTTGCTTGTACATGAAGCACCTGCTATTTCTAGCCATTTCGACCCAATCATGAGTCCTCTATATAGATGTTAATACAATCCTGAGTCCGACAGCCATAAACCCAACAAGATGCTGAGATCATGATCGCAGGCACTATGAGTAATTGACAGGCGGCCGGCCCCTCCAGCTCTAATGCCTAATTTCCAAGCCTTGAATCCTGAGCCCGAAAGCCCTAAGCCTCGAAGCCCTAAACCCTACCTTCACCCCAAATAACCTACCTTTTTAAGGACTTTTAAAAAGACAATCATAACCCCAAACAACCTACCTTTTTAAGGACTTTTCAAAAAGAAAATCATAATAAGGAGTCCCAAAAAAAAAGGTAGGTTCCTGCGGGTCCAGGTAAGCCCTCGAAGCCCTGAAGTCCTATAAGCCGTAAAGCCCTAAACCCTAACTCAGCCCTACCTTAACCCTGAAGAACCTACCTTTCTAGGGTTCTCAATTATGATTTCCTTTTAAAAGTCCTTAAAAAGGTAGGTTCTTCAGGGTTAAGGTAAGCCTTAAAGCCCTAAACCCTAAGCCCCAAACCCTCGTTTTCTTCTTTTCCGTCTGCTATCACTAGCTCCTGAGCTAGTGATAGCAGACGGAAAAGAAGGGTTTAAAAAAAAACCCTCGTTTTCCTCCGCAGGTACATGCTGGATCTTGACCTGGAGTCTCCAGAAGGAACCAAAATCACCGGGCCCAAGCCCCGGGCAGCGAGTTTAAGGGTTTAGGGTTTAGGGATCTAGGCTTTAGGAGTTTAGGGGTTTAGGGGTTTAGGGTTTAGGGGTTTAGGGGTTTAGGGTTTAGGGATCTAAGGTTTAGGGGTTTAGGGGTTTAGAGTTTAAGGTTTAGGGGCGGGGAGCACTTCAGGGGGGTTTAGGGTTTAGGGCTCCTTACTATGATTTCCTAATATGGGAGTTTCCGAAAATAGGGGACCCTAATATAGTACCCTAAATAGTAGGATCCTTATTACAAGGACCCCAAAATAAGGTATCCCCTATTTTCGGAAACTCCCATATAAGTCTTGAAAAAGGTAGGTTATTTGGGGTCCGGGCCGGACCTGGGATTTCCGATTCGAGGGCGACTTTAGGGGTTAAGGGCTTCGGCTGTGGGGTTTTAGAGCTTTCAAGGGTTTAGGGTCAAGGGTTTCGGTTTAAGGGTTCCTTTAAGGCTTCCTCAAAAGTTCCATCAGGCATCCATGAGGGGGGTTGAGAGGCTTACGGTTCGAGTGTCTTAGGACTTCCGTGTTTTAGTGATGTTAGGGGTGAGGGGTAGAGTTTAAGGGCTTCCAGGTGTAAAGCTCAGGGCTTTATGGCTTGAGGGTTTTGGGGTTTTGATTTCAGGGCTTCGGGTTTCAGTGTTGAGCTTCGACAGGGCAATTTCATGAGATCTCCCACAGGGTCTAGTGCCTTATAATTAAACCTAAGTAGCTAGTTAGTGTCCTTTGGACCCTCTGTGTACCAGGGTTGAGGCTCATCCTCGCTCTAAGATTGGTACAGCTGCTGCTTCAAACCATCTTCCAGAGCCCAGCTTGATGAACCCCCCATCTTAAACAGGAGTATGAGGGGCTCAAGGCCATTTCAGAGGAGCCCTCTTCCGAAAGCAGCGTTCTGGGGTAGGGTTTGCGGTTTTAGGTCCTTGAGGGTTTCATTGCTTCAGGGGCTTTAGGGTTTTGCAGTGTTGGAGCTTTATTTAGGGCTTGCGGCTTTACGGCTGTTGGTTTGTGCATTCTGCCGGCTGAGGGTTCAGGCTGTCAGTGTTTGGGTGTTTGGGGCTCCAGGTTCGTCGTTCTGGATGGCCACTCTGGCAGCCTCTGTTCAGAACTCGGATGGAAAGGGGGGTGGGGGTAGTTCAAGGATTCTGGAGGTGTTGGCTCTGAACATAATCAAAGCTAGGGGTTTTGTTTCGGCTCTATGTCGCAGGACTGGCTTTCAGATCAGAACAGCTCTTGGGGACTTAGTACGATCTATTGCGCATTGCTGGGTGACGGTCTCTTTAGAGGGGTCACGGGACGTCTTGGTCCGGCTCACCTTCTACAAGGGTAGCAGGAAATCTTCAGAGACGCAACTGCCGGCTCTTACATCCTAGAAATTTGAAAAGGAGCTTCGATAGAGTCGAAGGCTGGCCATGTTCGTCGTGTAGTGTAGCTGCTGCGTTTGCATTCGGTTTTTAGGGTTCAGGTTTGCAGATTCAAGGTTTGGTGCTCCGGGGTTTAGGAGCTTTAGGGTTTGGGGCTCAGATTTGTTTATCACCGAAAAATACACGGTTTACCGTGAGTGGTTCAAGGGGCCGGAGAGCCCAAGCAAGCACCATCGAATTGGGTTTAGGGCTTTAGTTAGTACCTTTAGTCTTTTTTACGGCTTGGAGTCTTAGCTTTAGAGTTGCGGGCTTCGGGTTTCAGGGTTTAGCGGTCAAGGGTTCTTGCATGAAAGCAGTGATTTGTTGTAGGAACCCTAAGTCCAACACTCTCCACCCGAGATGCTAATTACGAGCAGCCTACGTGCCAAGCCCTGATCCCCGAACACTCAACCCCAAACATTGCACCTAACCCTTCGAAACCTTAAAGACCTGAAACAGTTTCAGTGGACTTAAACCTCTAACCCACGCCTGCAAACCTGAAGCTATAAAATTTCGGAGTCAAACGGTGATCGACCAGGAGGGGTTCACTTGACTCCTGGGTACCAATTTTCGGGCTTTACCCCCTGCATCGGAGGACCGGGATCCACTGGTCGGTGCATACCATAGGGGCCTTAATACTGATAGTAAGGAACACCCATAATCATATGGGTAATTATTTAGGCGCCTATAGAAGGTCTCTTCTGTGGTTTTCGGGTGCAGTCGGGGCTGGATGTGGAATCCGTGGAGATGAACGGAGCTGTGGGATTCTACGGTTAAGGGGGCTGTAGGGCTTCCTGCCCTAAACCCTAAACTCAAACCCCAAACCCGAAACTCTAAACCCTAAACCGCTTCTGCTGGCTCAGTGATATGCCCCTATCCCAGGCTGCGATCATCTTCTCGAGCGGCTGCCGGGGAATTTGCAGATGCTCGCCTGCGACAGCCGATACTTTCTGAACATGTTATCTACATAATGTACTGTGATATGCTGTAACATACTACATATACTATACGATACTAGACTGTACTATACTATACCGTACTATAGTATACTATATTATACTAGACTAGACTAGACTATACTATACTATAACGTGCGATAATACTGTAATTATAACAGTATAAAAGCAGCTGCTGCAGTCCGTGGCATGGTCGAACCCAGAGAATGGCAGGAGGTCTTATACGAGCTAGTTGGAATGCGCGGAATACTCTTGATTCGGTGGCTCTTGAGGTGTACCTTGAACACCGAAGAGGTAGGCAAAACCATGGTCCAACACCTACTATAAAAGACCATTATCCGACGTACTTGTGGGGCCCAGGTAGCATTTTTCAGGTTGGAAGGTTTTAGATTTTAGGGCTTACGGTTCAGATTTGGGTTTTGGTTTGCATCTTGATTGGTGCGGGCGGGCTCCCATTTGCCCTGCAACTGCGCTAGATCAGCTAGGACTATAGCGAAGAATTCAACCCAGCACCAAACTCTAAACCCTAAACCTTTAAACCCAAAACAGTGCACAGAACTTGAAGTTTGATCTATTCAGGTACCCCAAGATCCCCAGGCCTTGAATCCTGCAGTAGACTCCCATTATTACTAGTGTTACTTCCATTGCCAGTATTGCTGCTAAAGTCGCAAAAGAGTTAGAACTCGCGGAACGAATTGAGAACCGTGACACGGAGACCCTACAGTCTTTTTCATGTCCAATGCAAGAGACCTTGTCAACTTTCAACCTTAAACCCAAACCCTAAACCCTAAACCGAAGGTGGAACCGTACCCAACGGGCTAGCCCTGATCCCTGCACCCTTATACGCCCTCAACGCCTTAAATCCTCCCTGAATCCTTAAATCCTAAAGGAAGTGCCTGAGCACGAAACCCGGCCTGTCTGAAGAGACGTTGTCACAGGCTTTGCCGCCATGATTTCAGGTTGCAAGCTCTAGGGCTCCATGCTTCAGGCAGGTCTTGAGCCCTACTAAGGGCCCAACCCTAAACCCTAAACCCTAAACCCTTACCCATAGTGATGTAATATAGGTACATGGACCGTAAGGGGAGGTAATAGTTGAAACGCGGGATTTGTCAGGGCTTCGCGGGTTTAGGGCATTGGGGCTTATGGCTTTTACAGGGATTACAGCTTCTTAGGGTTATCAGCGGTTGCTGCTTCGGGGTTTCAAGTATTTGAGCTCATGGTTTCGGACGCAGGGTACAGGCCTTGGGCGGTTGTGTGGCTTGCAGCTGTTGGATGAATGTGGAGCAGCCTCGGCCCACCCTCCCAAACCCTAGCAGCCCAGAAGCTATACCCGCCAGTAGACCCCCAACTACTACCCTGTAGCCCAAGCCAGGTTTACGGTGACCCTTTGCTCACGGCTTAGGTTTGGGACACAGTGTACAGGATGTGAGGTTCTGGGTTTAGGGGTCTGAACGATCCATTGTGCAGCGACGTCAACCATCCCGCGTACTACCCCTGAAGTTGAGACCCTGTCCCAGAACCCTGAACTGCAGACACTAAACCCGCAAACTCCAAGCCGTAAAGCCGAAACCCCTTGACTCACAACCCCCCAGCCCTGAACCCTCAAGTTAAAGCCGCTGAACCCTCTAAATACCAAGCCCTAGGCTCTGGAACAAAGGAACACAACACCGGTCACATAAACCCGTGCCGTATCCATGCAATGCTTAGCCTCAAGCTGGATCTCAGCTAATCTCCGCGGGCCCCTGCCCTCCAATTGAAGACCGCGACTATCGCACGTGGCCGTCTCGGCATTCTGCTGGGACTTTTACCCGAAAGCCCGTGGCACCTGCCTGCCTGTTATAGTTCTCCAGCACCCAACCGTTTTGGACTTTTGGGGTTTGGGATGTCCAGCTAATGTGTCAACATACCTGAAAAGTTCAACTAGCCTATTCCTCTCGTTAAGGTTTTCATGAAGGATGTCTTGAAGTTCCAGTCTGGGTCTTCATGGGGCATACACTTAATCTATAGTAGAAGCCAGAAAGTTGGAACATGGTTTTAGGAGGATTAGTGCTAGGATCCCTTATACTTTACCTTAAGGGCATGAGGACTATAATGTTCCAACTTTCTGGCTACTACTATAGTCTAAGGTTAGAAGATTGGGCCCCTACCAGGGCTCCAAGCCTTTCAGGGACCCTGACGGGTATGGGGTATGTAGTAGGTATATGGGAGTTTCCGACAATTAGGGGTACCTTGGGGTTCCCTTAAAGGGATACTATAAGGGTACTAGAAGGGTTCCTTTAAAGGGCTCTATAAGGGTTTTAGGGAGTTTCCGACAATTAGGGGTACCTTCTTTGGGGGTGCTTATAATAAGGATCCTACTATTTAGGGTACTATATCAGGGTCCCCTATTTTCGGAAACTCCCATATATAAGGGTCCCGAGGTTAGGGGCCCCTACTAGTGGTTCATGGTTTCAACCTCGGGCTTCAACAGGCGAGTGCCCTAGGAGTTGCAGGCTTCAGACAGATCCGCAGAGGTTTGATACTGCTTGCCGAGATGCCTAGTGGTCCCGAGATTTCGCTAGGGCTCCGAGTGCGGATACTTTGCGAGTGCATGAGGTTTGGTCACGGTCAACGGTTCAAGGTTCCCCTGCATGGGCCATTCCGAATTTCCTGTGTGCTGAGGCTTGTACCAAACATCACTTGATGGAGGGGCTGAAACAATTAACAATACTATTGTGGGGTTGCCTCATTACTTTTATGACATAATATATCCCAAAGCCCTGTTCTAATTGTGCAGGCCCCTATATTAGTTTCGGAACTTCGGTATGAGAGTTTGCAGCACGGATCAGAGGCACGGGGCTCTGTGCACTTTTTTTGAGAGCTCTTTGGTTGTGCACCCGGAACTCGTTTAAGACCTGCACTGGCACATGCATGTCAGGTTGGGTTTAACCACGTGCATTCAGGCATATTCGTGCATATTAGTATGTGTTCATTGAGTTGGTTAGAAGTCTATCCAGTTAGTGAGATACTTATGCTGTCTATGTATGTATGTATGTAGGTATGTATGTATGCATGTATGTCATGTATGGATGGCATGTTGACATGGTTGTTTGTTTGCTTGCTTGCCTGATTGTTCATGTTTTTGTTTTGTTTTGTGTTTGTGTGTTTGTTTGTGTTTTGTTCGTTTGTTTGGTTGTTTGGTTGGTTGGTTGGTTGCTTGGTTGCTTGGTTGGTTGCTTGGTTGCTTGGTTGCTTGGTTGGTTGTTTTTTTTGGTTGGTGGGTTGTTTCTTTGTTTGGTTGCTTGGCTGGTTGTTTGTTTGTTTAATTGGTTGTTTCTGTGTGTGTGTTTGTTTCGTGTGTTCTTTGTTTGTTTGCTTGATTGTTTGTTTGATTGCTTTTTTGTTTTGTTTTGTGTTCGTGTGGTTGTGTGGTTGAGTGTGTTTGTGTGGTTGTGTGTTTGTGTGTTTGTTTGCTTGTTTGTTTGTTTGTTTGGTTGGTTGTTTTGTGTGTTTGTTGTGTTGGCGTGTTTGTTTGTTTGGTTGGTTGGTTGTTTGCGTGGTTGTGTTTAGTGTTTGTTGTTGTTGGCTAGTTGCTTGTATGGTTGTATGATATGGTATCGGCGCATGCATGCATGTTTGTTTGTATATTACGTTATCACTATCACGTATGGTATGTATGTGTGCCTGCATGCATGCACGTGTAATGTATTGTCATATAATGCAACCTAATCTACTTCAATATAATGCAATGCAGTTTAATGTAGTGTATTGTATGTAATGCAGTGCAGTGTAATGTCATGTAATGCAACATAATGCAATGTAACGCAATGCAATGTTGATGTAGTGTGCCGTAATGTCATGTACTGCATTGTAATGCAATTGCAATGTAAGGCAATGTACGTAGTGACGTAGTGAATGAAATGCCATGCATGCACTTTACTGTAGTGTATGTAATGCAATGATAGTAGTGGCATAGCATGAAATGACATGTAATGTAATGTATGTTGTGCACCGTAATGTATGTAGTGTCACGTAAGGCATGTCATGTATTGTAATGTAATCTAACGCCTGTAATTTACTGTAATTTCTGGTATGTTATGGCAAGGTAGGGCCGCATGTATGTATGTATGTATGTACGTATGTATGTATGCATCTATGTATGTATGTAGCAGTACGTCTGTATGTATGTACGTACGTATGTATGTATGTGTGTATGTATGTGATAGTATGTATATTTGTGTATGTATGTACGTATGTATGTATGTATGTGCGTACGTAGGTGGGTAGGTAGGCAGGCAGGTAGGCAGGCTGTGTGTGTATGTATATACATATATATGCACATATATGCAATTATTTATTTCAGATGTGCATGTGTGTATGCGCTGTATAGGTGCACAGACCCTTGTTAGCCCTTTAGGGCAAGCCAAATCAGGTCAGCCATGACCACGGAACCAACTATGGCCGCCAAGTGCACGGCGGAGTTCGTGGGCACCTTCCTTTTGATCTTCACTGTGGGCTGCAATGTGCTGGGCGGTTCAGCCACCTGGGCTGGAGTGTCCATTGCCTTCGTGCTGATGGTGTGCATCTACGCGCTGGGTGGCATCTCGGGCGCCAACTTCNTGATCTTCACTGTGGGCTGCAATGTGCTGGGCGGTTCAGCCACCTGGGCTGGAGTGTCCATTGCCTTCGTGCTGATGGTGTGCATCTACGCGCTGGGTGGCATCTCGGGCGCCAACTTCAACCCGGCTGTGTCGGTGACGCTGGGCATCTCTCGTGCCATGGGTGGCCCGGGCTTGGACTGGAAGACAGTCGGCATCTATGCTGGTGTGCAGACCGCTGCAGGCATCGCGGCCGCCATTTGCTACTCTTTGCTCTTCGGGCAAAGTTTCAACTTGGCCCCTGCCAAGGGCTTCTCCTGGTACCACGCTGGTCTCTGCGAGCTCCTCTACACCTTCATGTTGACCTTCGTGGTCATGAATGTCGCTGCTGCCAAGAAGAATGTGGGGGAGAAGAACCAGTACTATGGCATGGCCATCGCCTTCACCGTGGTGGCAGGCGCCTATGGTGCAGGGGCCGTCTCCGGTGGCTGCTTCAACCCTGCTGTGGCTTTGGGCATCGATGTGTCCAGTGCAGGGCGTGGCTTCGGTTGGTCCATCGCCTACGTGATCTTCGAGCTGCTTGGCGCCGCCATGGCCGCTGCCCTCTTCAAGGTGGTGCGCCCGGAAGATTTCGGTGGTGAGAAGAGCCAGGCAACCGAGTTGGTGAGCGAGTTCTTGGGCACCTACATGCTGGTTCTGACTGTGGGCCTCAACGTCCTTGGCAGCTCCAAGGCAGCCGCCTTCTCCATTGCCGCTGGCCTCACCTCCATGATCTATGCCTTGGGCGATGTCTCCGGCGCCCACTTCAACCCGGCCGTCACCGTCGCAATCCTTGCCTCCGGCCGCTGCCCCGAGCTGACGCCCGCCAAGGCCGGAACGTATGCAGGAGTTCAGATTGCGGGAGGCATCGCTGCGGCGCTGACCTACGCCTTCATCTGCCAGGGTGCCACCTTTGGCCTGGGACCCGTTGGCTCCAGCACCTAGGCAGGCGTGTCCGTGGCAGAGATCGTCTACACCTTCGTGCTGTGCTTCGTGGTACTTTGCGTCGCCGTCTCCGAGCGAACCAAAGCTTCCCACCTCTTCGGTCTCGCCATCGGCTCCTGCGTCACCGTCGGCGGCTTCGCCATTGGCGGCATCTCCGGCGGATCCCTCAACCCGGCCGTGTCGCCCCTTGGCCTGCCACATATGAGAGATCAAGCGCATTCCTGTCCTGCATGCTTGACACCACGCCTGCACAGAAACGACCTGGGAAGAATAGACTGAGCCAAGCAGACGCCGTGGAGGTTCGGCATTGCCACCTCCCGCATCTTGAACCACAGAATTCTGGAGTATACTCTATCGATATCCCTAAACTCTAACTCTGAACCTAAACCCATCACTAAACACTGAACCTTAGACCCCAAACCCGATTTGTAATTTGAAAAAGTAGGAAGCTCTCACCTCAAACTATCGGAGGTTTGGCATTGCCGCGGCTAACATCCTCAGCGGTGGCGTGTTCTACAAGGCAGCGGCGGTTTCAGGTTTCTTTAATAAGGGTTTGGGTTTTGGGGTTGGGCTGAGGTTACAAAGCAGCAATGTTTCACTGTCTGGTGCCTCAAGAGGCGTGAAGTCAACGAACTCGTTCGTCTTAGCTGGGCGTTTGTCTTCAGCGCCCTAGAAGGTGTCAGATTCATGAGTTTGTTTCTCTTATCTGGGTGTGCATCTTTAGATGGGCATAATCTTCGCACCTACCTCTATCCTATAATATCTGCAATGTGTCATTGTATGTACATCGATGTCGTGTTCGACCTTATGTTCACCGCTTTTGACATGTGTATATTTGGTTTTGTTTGGTGCATCTTGCACTGTGTCTTTTTGTCATGTCTTACCTTAGCTTACCGTATCCCCCTTATGTTTTATTATACGCTACACATACCTTATCTTGTACTACCAAACCTTTTCTGATCTTATCCTTGCTGCCCTAGTCTCAGATTGCTTGCAGTGTGTTTGGTTGAGGGTTTGCTTGATTCAGGGTGTATACCAGCGATCCGGGTGAGTGGAAAGAGGGTTCCGGATTGAAAAAAGCAGTGGATTTTTTTTTGCGGCGTTGTTTTGAGGGTCCCAACAGTAGCTAAGCGGAGCCTCCTTCGGCTTTGCGAAACCCTGTAACTAGATCCGATACTAGGCCCCTGTAAACCCTAGGCCCTGCACCTCAAGGTTTTGGGTTTGCGCTTCGTGGGCCCTGGACCCTCCCCCCCACCCTAAACCCTAAACCCTAAACTGCAGGGCACTTGAAAATCAGAGACAAAGCGCCCAAACCATGTTGACAGGTGGCATGCACATAAAGAAGCAAGCTCAGCCACGGGTGCTGAAGCAATATAGGGGCCTCAATAATTACCCATGCTGTTTTAGGGGTTCCTTATTATAACTATGGCAACATGTACCCCCAAACTCTCTTCTAATCATTAACTACATTAGGCTTGAGGCCTTCTGGGAGTTGTGCAAGCGGTTTGCAGACCATCTGGGCATAAGTGACACCTGGATCCTTAGCCATATGGCCAACACTAGATCAGCCAGTGGGCCCTTTTCGCCTTTTTGTAGTCTTAAGTTCCCTATCAAACTGCCCAATTCAAAATGGAGCCCTTTTTATTCCTGGGTTACTGGGGATCCTAGTACAGGATTTATGGCTCGCGTTCAATTTAGGGTTTAGGATTTAGGGTGGGTTGTTGAGCTTAGGGCATCTATGCGAAGATTTTGTGCTCCGAGTCACAATCGTCTTGAGAGGCCGGCAACGATCCCTATGCCCCTATGCCCCAGCGTTTGGGGTTTAGGGTTGACGGCATCGAGCCTCAGAGAAGGTTGACCAGACGGGCTATGGAAATCATAGCTACTTGCATCTTGAATGGCTCTGGGCTCAGAGTCAGGCTTGTCAGGTGCTAGCCATCCCGAGTTTAGAAACTCATAACTAGCGAGTTTCAATCCGCTTTTTGCGTATCTCGAGGACACACCAGTCACCAAGCCTCCCTGTTCCATTTCAACACTGACAGGACCCCAGCCCCTTTAAGCCTAATAACTTACAACCCCTATGGTACCTATAGGCCTTATAATCAATAGAATCCGTAATCCCCTCATCCCACCGGCCCGACTTCCTTGGCCTTTGTTTCTTTAAACCCTAAACCCTAAACCCTAAACCAAAACGGTTCGCCTTCTACTACACAGGATAGGATCGAACAAGCCAAAGCATGACGAGGGCCTTCCTGGACCCTAAATAACTTGCCTGTTGAGGACTTACCGAAAAGGAAAAGGTAGGGTTTGGGGTTCAGGGTTTAGTTGTGTAGGGTCCAGGTTGGCCCTGGAAGCTGTTCTGGAGGCTTTCATCTACTCTGCCCTCGAGCTGATTGGTGCAGCGGCAGCTGCCGGCGTCTTCATGATCACCCATGAGGCCCTAAACCCTAAACTCCAAACCCATGGGAGGGAAGGGGGACTGTGAGCGACTGACGGAAAGGATGTCGCGTCCGGGGTTATTAAAGGGCTCAAAACCTTTGCTCTCTGCTTTGCTGTCTGCTGGAGTTGTTCAGGGATTGGTCTGCTGGTTTGGTGTTCGGAAGTCTGGCAGGAACAAGTGTGAAGTGATTAAGAGATGGCTGTTCTGAAACACAGGAGATGTTTTACTATATCTTGAAGTTTAATTCCAAGCAGGAAAGCTGGCTTGACAATGGGTACTGGTGGGGCTGTGGTGGCCATGTTTGCTTTATTGTTTCTCTTTCGGTTTGTTTGGAGTTGCGTGCAGGTTGACGGTTTGCAGAAATTGTCGCTGCTGAGCCAGACCATCTAGGGTTGAAGCTTTAGGTTTTAAGGACCATCTTTGTTCCTCGCCGGAAGCCTAAACCTTAAACACTCTCCCTTGAACCTGGATCTCACTTACACCCTATTGTGCGCAGACGGTTTACGAACCGTAAACCTGACACACTCAAAGCCTGATAAACCCAAAACCCGAAAGCGCCTAAAACTTGAAACCTAAGCGTCCTAGTCCTAAATAGAAAAATGCTTGAAAGTGTATGTACCCCATCAGCCCTCAGCTCTACAGCCTCTCTGAAGAGCCTTGGACCCAACTGCTGTCGCTGGACTTACACCCCGACGCCCGAATCGCCCGAACGAAGTACAAGGACCCCTCCGAAGATAGGCGTTCTGAGCGCTTACAGTGCTTAGGGCTTGTGAAGGCTTAACCCTATACCCTCGACCCTCGACACTAAACCCTTGAAAGGGCTTAGGGCCCTCGGGTAAGGTTGAGACCGCCGTGGCCGAGAAGAAGGAAGTGGACGCCTGAGCCCAGCCAGGCTGGCGGAATGAGAGTGGAAGGTTTTAGGGTTAGGGCTTGGGGGTTTAGGGATGTTTAGTGGTTTAGGGGTTAGGGTTGAGGGTTTTGGTGAGGCTTTCCAGGTTTCCCTTGCTTCGAGAGGCAGGAGGTGGTAGCAGGTTGTAATACTATAGTTTATTATAAGTGTGTGTATATGTATAAATACATACTAACATGTCAAGCAGAGGTCCTGGTTCAAAAGATGGCCAACCCAACCCTGAAAGCTACAACGTAAGTTCTTTTCCCTTCAAGCCGTAACAACTAAACCCTAAACCCTCTACTGCCGCAAACCCTAAAACCGAACCCCATAATCCCAAATCTTAAACCCCAAAGCGAAAAGCCAAGCCGTGCAGGCTGCTAACTCAACAAGGCTCACTGTGTCAGATTACCTCTAGGTCACAAAGTGGCGCCCGTTTATCTAGGTCACAAAGTGGCGCCCGTTTACTTTTTGTTTTGGATGGGGGGGGGTTCCTGATTCTTAAATCTGATTACGCGACAGGAAAGCCAGAATCTTAAACCTTAAACATCAAGTCCGTAAACTCCCAATCCTACACCCCAAACTCGACAATCCCTAAACTCTAAACCCCACACCCCAAACTCTACAACCTGAACCCGAAATGCCAACCCCAATCCGGAACCATAATCGCAAACCCCTTATTGTTCAGGGGTTGCGGCAGAACCCAAGCCCCAAAAACGAAGCCCTAAGCCGTCATCAGCAAGGGGATTACGGGAGAACTTAAACCTCGTCCAGGCGAGCATCCCTCCATTCGCAGAGGAACCGAGGACTCATCTCTGATCTGCGGAACACACGAGTGCTCTCTGCGCTGGAAGCAAAAGGGTTTAGCTTTATTGGCAGTTGTAGGGTTCTGGTTTTAGGTTTCGGGGTTCAGTGTTTAGGTTCTGGTGAGCAGTATTTCCGGTTTAACTCTGGGAGGCTTCATCAAGTCTTCAAACCTGACGGTTTGGGGTTTAGGGATGTCGGAACTGACGCTGAAGTTGAGGCTTGTATTGGGGCGGGGGTTTGCAAAGCAACTGGATCATGTCTCAGGTAGCGTTTACGCGGTTAACACCTTGATGTAAATACCTACAACATGAACACTCGATATTCTCAAGATGTAGTGGCAACAAAATTCAGCTGACAAGAATCCAAAAGACTCTCACCATGGATACCGTCACGTCAACATTGAAACCCGAAGAAGTGCACCTTAAACCCTAAAGCAGCTTAGGGCATATAGAATCCTGGAGATCTGCGACACCGCTGCCGCCTCTGCCATGTCTCAGGTGAGCTTACACACGAGACGCTACATGCCCCAAATTGGCCCCAAATTCTGAAACAAATTGCTTGTAGACCCTAACCCTGACCCTGTAAACCCTATCTCTTAGGGATCTAGGGTTTAGGGTTTAGGGTATGTGGACCCCCAAAGTATGTAGAAAAATGGCCCTTTTCGAGGTGCTGGGACATTATCTTGGGGGTTTAGGTAAACCTTATCAACCCCTCTCCCTCAGCCCTAAAACCGAAATCCCAGCGTAACAGCAGGGTTTGCTCGCCCCAGCTGCTTTTGCTCAGATGAAGGCCAGGGCCCCAACTGCTTTTAGGTCCAGAGCCCACAAGCCCCGGGCCCATCAGACCACGGTTAAAGGTTTTAGGGCCGTTCCAGCATCCTTTTCGAAGGCTTTTTGCCGCCGTCCGATTAGGAATCAATGCCAATAGTTAGAAGATCTGAAACCAATACATGTTCTTCAAACTGACTTAAGAGCCAGGAAGTAATGGAGGAAAGCATAAAATTGGAACGCAGACACACGAGTAGATAGATCCAGAAATAGGTAAGTGGATGCAGAGATATGCACCTAAAACCCTACACCCCCAACCGCAGAGACATCCTCCAAGCTTGCTCTTCGCGCCTTTCGGCCGTAGCTTGGCGAGTCGGAGATGTCGAGGCAAAGTTTGTGTGCCTGTGTTTTCTGTTAGTGTAGAAACCTGATTAAGAAACCTTGGGCCTTTAGTAGCGATCCTTGTATGAATCCTAGTATTTTGGGGTTATTGGCACAGGGTTTCTTAATCAGGTACCTACATTACCTTCTTAGTGGCCGCATCGATTTTAGGGGGTTTAGGGTCTGGGGTTTAGGGAATGAGATGAGTACACGTTACACGGTTTGGGATAATCTTCTCCCGCGCAGAACTGAAAGTGCGCACTGTTGGGGCCTATGAACCCAGCACCTTCGTCCTAGGGTTCAGCGTTTGGGCAGGGGCTCAGAGTTTCGCTCTCATTGGGTTTATGCTTTAGGAAGTATAGGTTTTTTTGTAAGATGCCCTTATTTATAGGGTGTTGTCATTTCTTCAATTGGCTTGGGGGCTTTGTGCATCAGAGGTTCGCGAGTCTTTTTGTGCATCAGGTTTTCCTGAGTTTGTTGTTGCTTGCTATGTTTACTGTTTTTTCGACGGTGGCCATTAGGGTTTAACGATGGGTTTCCTTCTTCTGGGCTTTTAGGGCAGCAGGGTTCGGGGTTCAAGGTTTAAGTCTCGGCTTTGGGGTTCTTGAACCAGGCTGGTGGTGCTGGCGGTGGTGTTTGCGGTTTGTTGGGCTTATGAACCTTTATTAAATAGGGGTGCAAGCCTTGCAAACCCGCCCTGCAAGCCCCAGCTCAAATGTTGACTAAAGACCTGCTTTACAGAAACTGTTTTCACGCCTGACCCTTCTGTCGAAACTTCCAGACACCGCTGACGATCCCCAGAAGAAGAAAAGCACAGAGCTGCCGGATGCTGATACTGAATGATGACTCATGCTGCAAGCACTCCAAATCCACAACACGATAGGTTCGAACCGTTTGAGAAAACTTGTAACGTTCTGAGAAGCAGACAGGCCTTTAAGAATCTGATCACCTTCGAATGATTCACTGGGCCGTGCCGTTCTGCAGTTTGGGACCAGTGTTAAGAAAGATTGTTCCCGAAACATAAGATAGCCAGGCCGGTGTATGGGTGTGAGGGACGAGATGCCGCCCTGAAAAGCTGCACGCGAGGACGCCTGAAACCCCACAGCAAGCCCAAGCCCTGCAAAACCGTAAGCTGTAGGAAGCCAAACCCTGAAACCATCCCGACATGTCATCCCAAGCCCTAAACCTGAACCCTAAACCCTAAACCTGAACCCTAAACCCTAAACCCTAAACCTGAACCCTAAACCCTGAACCCTGAACCCTAAACCCCAGACCCTGAACCCTAAACCCTAAACCCTGAACCCTAAACCCTAAACCTGAACCCTAAACCCTGAACCTTAAACCCTGAACCCTAAACCCCAAACCCTGAACCCTAAACCCTGAACCCTGAACCCTAAACCCTAAACCTGAACCCTAAACCCTAAACCCTGAACCCTAAACCCTGAACCCTGAACCCTAAACCCCAAACCCTGAACCCTAAACCCTAAACCCTGAACCCTAAACCCTAAACCTGAACCCTAAACCCTGAACCCTAAACCCTGAACCCTAAACCCCAAACCCTGAACCCTAAACCCTGAACCCTGAACCCTAAACCCTAAACCTGAACCCTAAACCCTAAACCCTGAACCCTAAACCCTGAACCCTAAACCCTAAACCGTCAGGATCAGGTCCATCTTTCAGACCGACTCGAAGCTGGTTACAGCCCTCTGCGTGGCGACACTCGACCATCCTTGGCTGATCGCTACGGAAGCTTTCGAGTTCAGGAGCTTCAGCCCCTAGCCGCAAACCCTAACTTCCTAGGACATAGAGTAGGCCCTTATTCCCTTTTTTCAGGGTTCAGGTTCCCTGATAACCCCCTTTCACCCAAAAAGGGCACCACCCTTTTTATTCCTAGATTACTCTTGGGTCTAGATAACCTCAAATTCCTGTAAACCCCCACCCCCGCTTCATGTTCAGATCTTGCTTGATTTTGCATTCAGCACCTCGGGGGCGGAGCGCTTGCAGCTCAGCACTTGACGGCTTTTCGCATCTGTTGCGCAGCAGTGCAGAGGTTCCTTTGTTCCTGAGCTTCTCTCCTGGGGTGTCAACTAGGGTTTAGGGTTTAGGGGTACCTGATTCTGGGGTCCTTCTTATAAGGATCCTATTTAGGGTACTATAGTAGGCTCCCCTATTTTCGGAAGCTCCCAATCCTGTCTGTTCCATGCACAAACTGTTTGGCCTGCAAAATCGAAGCTCACAAACATCGGAGCCAGAATAGCTTGACAAGTTTAAGATGCTTCATGCTTCCATGGTCCCCGCTACCTGGTATCATCTGTGATGCAGTCTTCTCTCTCTCTCTCTATATATATATATATATATATATGCCACGTGCTAGGTTGCATACACCGCTCCTCTTCAGACTCAGCTAACTCAGCCCGACATCCGAAAGGTCGCAACAATTTATCTGGTTTCTTATTATAGTGATAACGATATTTTTCCCCCAGAACCCCAGTCTAGTTATGAAGGCCCCTAGGACCCATGCTGCTTATTGGGGCATTGAGTACAGGTATTTCGCCCTTCTTGGCTGTGCCTCTCGGCCCCACATAGCCTTGCAGCGAAACGAACTGATCTCACTCAGGCCCCGAACAGAGCCCTACAATAGGGGCCTTCATAATCAGAATAGGGTTTTTTGGGGGCCCATTATTCTATCATTACAATAAGGAACCCCAAACATAGCAGTATAGTTAATTATTTAGGCCCCGATACTTTGCTGCCCATGCTTCCCTTAATTTAGGCGATTACGTCTTCGATATTTGAGGCCATATGCTACATTGAACAATTGGCTGCAAGACTCGCACTGAACTATGTGTCGTCTTTCTGGCAATTTTCGACGTTTGGGCTCGTTTCGCGTTCGTGCATGGTTCCAAGGCTGTTCGTCGGTTAAGGGTGTTTTGCAGAAAATTCTGGGGTTCAGGGCTTAACCCTAAAGCCTATAGTTCCTGAGGGTGTGTGATGATAGTATTAGCCCACGCCAGACGTTCACATTCACTCTGCCTTCAGCAGTTACCGGATAAGTACAACTAAGCAACACTTGGCGTCACCTATCTCTTTGCTCGGTTCCGTGGGTCTGTGTTGTCGGTCGTCGCCCCCAGTCCCAAAACTCTACATGAAACTCTAAATCCCAAAAATCCTACACCTCGAACGATGCAGATGCGCGTGTTCTGTATGATGCTGCCGAGGAGGCCTGCTCTGTCTTTAATAGTATGTACAATAGCTATTATTGCTGCTGGAGTACTATTCAGTATTACTGCCACTATTCCCTTTTGCTACCGCTGTTTATTGCTGTAAATTGTTCTTCATGAAATTACTAGTATTATTTGTTGTTGTCATTGGTCTTATGACCGCTATGGTTCTTATCACCAACATCACTACCAAAGTGGTGTTGGACCCGAGCCGGCAAGCCAACTTCTGACTGTTGGACGACCTTGCCACTGGACCACGGTCTGTGCTCAGCCTGTTGGAAGCGAGCGTGAAGCCTAAACTGCCGAAGTCCAAAGTCTAAACTCGCAAAGTTCTTAGCCATTATTATAGACCTTTAACCCTCACCCTTTTTCCGGACCCTCAACCTCAATCCGCAACCTAATCTCCCCTTGTGGGTTTAGGGCTTTGGTAGGAAATGTTGTGCCTTTGTCGACTACCCTGGTTCACAATGGCAGTGCTCTACTTAGTTGAGGTCCCCTCGTTCTTACCTTACACTCTAAACTCTATGGACGTAAGCCCTAGCAAGCCTGAAAGCCTCGAACCCCAAGCCCCTAGCATCTGAAGCACTAAATGCCCTAAATCCTTCCTCTGCAGCATGAGGCTTTGCGAGTCGCCATCGACCTTTGGCTGAAAGGTCTGGATTTCGGAGTCACCACCTCTGACCCAGGACTCGGTTTGAGGTGTAAGATAGTATCAGAGCCTTGGAAGTTCGACTCGCAGTTGAGGGTATTCATCCAAGCAGAACTTTTGGGATGAGGTGTCAGCAATATGAGTTTAGTTTTGTGGATTTAGAGGATCGGAATAGGATTTTGTATCTCGAGTTGTGTGTCTATTGCTTGGAGTTTAGGGTTTTAAAAAATTTGCCCGGGCCTTCAATGTGTTCGTTACATTTCCTTTATAATGTGCCCCAAAGCTTTATTTTGACCATGAAGGCCCTCACCCCAACTACCCTCTATTGCACCTTAAACACCCACGATTAAGGACCATAAGGGCTCTATTAAAGGGTACTTGGGGGGGTTCCTGGTACACCCTGACCTCCACCGCCCTGGACCAAGCATCTGTGGCCTTGTAGTATGTGATCTTCCAGTCCTGAGCTGGCTATAATACATAGTAACAATAATAGTAGTAGTCGTAATAATAATAATGACAGTAATAGTAGTGCGAGTAGGAACGGCCGCCAGGACCATTTCGGGTCTTCTCACATCGATGCCCGTCCCTTAGATCGAGACACGGCAGCCAGAGCTGAAGGACCCTTCGTCGCAAACTCAACACCCTACACTCTGTGGTTCTTAGTAGGGAATTGGGCAATTGATCCCTGTGACAGTCCCTTAAGGTCCCCTTATAGTAGTCAGTAGTCCCTATAAACCAGTCTCCCATTCCCAGGGAGTAAATGCAGGGTTTCTGCAGGCTTTTGACTGAGGTTACAAGCGGAGCACGGCCTCCGGCTACTTCTTCCAGAGGCTTGGCTGCAACAGGACTACGCGCCCCACCACAAATTCCTCCGACTTGCTGTAAGGTTTCCACAAAAACTAGAATAGGTATATCTATTGGGGCTCTGACGAGATTCAAAAAGGGTTCTTTAAAGCCGCGATAGCCCGGAAGTCTTTTGGCCTCAGTATCCCAGCAAGAGCGTATTGGCCCAGACCAATGAGGTCAATATAGCTATACTCACGTTTGTAGTTCCTTTTGTTGGGTTACCTTATCGGATACTAAGTATGAAGCTGGTTAAGTTAAACCCAGAAGCGGAACTTCAATGGAGACTTGAGGTAGGATCTGAATCATGTATGTTCCCCAAGAGAGCCCGAGTTTAGTATTTAGAGCCGGGGAATCCCGAACTTTCGGGTTTAGGAGTTGAGGGCTTGGAATTCACAAGCCCTAGCAAACACCAATCCCCAAACCCCCTGACAGATATCCCGGGTCACTGCGCAGTTCGACCTAGTCCAAAAATGCCGACATATGCAAAGGAATGTCTTGGGATGCATCTTCATGGCCGCGATCGCGAGGCTGCTGGGCCCACCACCTTGCGCCATCCGAAACTCGAGCTGGCAAAACTGTAAGTTTGATCAGCCTGGATCCCTCGGCCCCAAACCCAGACCAGCTTCTACAGCAACATCTAGATGCTGAGTCTACTGAGTAATGCGGAGTATGAGACGACTCCAAAAAGACTTGGTGGTGGCCCGATGAAGCCCAGTCACTTGGATCACAAACCTAAGGCCTGAGTTGCACATAGAGTCTCAAGCTCTGTGGCAGTGAACTAACCCTAAGGGTCCATGTATCCAAACAGTATATACTTTGGCCTTAAATGGGTACATGGAATCCTAGGGCAAGGTTTCGGAAGCGTAATTAGAGGTTGTATGGCCTGCCACGTTGACCGAAAACCTACAGCCCTGAAGCCTCCGGCCTGATTCCCTGAATCTGCAGAATGCATAGCTGAAAGCTCCCCCGCAGGCACAAGAAAGCGATGAACCAGCTCCTCGGAAAATCCATCGCCTGGTGTAGGGTTTGGGGGGCGATGTACTTCGTAGCCTGCCATTTTCCACCATATTTAAAACATGTTCCTTTCTTTGGGCCAGAGATTGTTAGTTGTTTTATTGGTAACCCGGGATCATTCACATCACCCAAGTTTGACCCCAGGTCCAGACTACTTGAAGCAGTGGTCCACATATAGATAAATAATAAAATAAATATATATATATATATATATATATACATACACACACACGTACGTGATGCAAACATATATTTTGTATGTATATAAATATATATATATATATACATACATATACATATACCTATACCGATACCTATACCTATACCTATACCTATACCTATACCTATACCTATACCTATACACCTATACCTATACACCTACACCTACACCTACACCTACACATACACCTACCTACCTACCGACGTACGTACGTACATACACACATACATCACAGAGACACGCAATAGATGGGCTTTGGCCCTGAAGCGGCTGTTAGGGAAGCCTTCTATGACGGTCTATGGCCCCTTACACATCCCAAAAAAAGCTCATCGAAGCCTTCAACTGTCGGAATAAGGAAACAACTCGGAACAATTTGACGGTAAGAGTTCCCAATACAAACCATAATATGCTCCCAACCCTGTTCTGCTTGTTTGGCCTCTATGATCACCCCTATAATATAAAAAGAGTTTTGAATACAACCCTTATCGAGCCCAAAGCAGCCAAGCTTTGGGGAAAGCTAAGGAAGCATCAGTTCTCTCAGGAATCAACGGAAAATCTTGAATTCAGGCTCCCTCGAGAGCTTAGGTTTTCAGTTGAGGGTTAAAGTTGAGGGTTTCGGGAGCCGACAGGCACCTAAACCCATAAACCCCAGAGCTTTAAACCCAATACCCTAGACTTATAGACCCTTGCACCCGCCACGGGCCCTTAAAGCTGAACCTGATACCAAATTCTGTGCCCCAAGCCCGAAAGCCCGAACAACGCCCTTTGCAGAGCCCTTAAGCCCTAGGGGTTTGAAGTCCCATTTCCCTTTATACACGGATTTAGAAGCCAACTCTTCGCCGCCCTAAAGCAAGTGACAGAGTTTAAAGCCGAAGAAGTCAGCAACAAAAGCAAAGGTCACCGTAAACCTACACCTAGAAGACTTCTACAGCCGAACATCTGGACCCCCAAAACCCTAAACCCTTTTGAAGCCCCAAGGNCAACCACCCACCCAAAACACTACCACACCCCAACCCCCGCCCCCCCAAACCCTCACCCCCCCCCCCCGCCGCCACAACAAGGCATTTGGCCACTGGCTTGGCTTCTGGTCTCTGTGGGAGTCTGACGACCTGGGCCACCTGGATGGGAGAGGCCAGGCTGGCTAAACCCTAAACCCTAAACCCCTAAACCTCTAAACTCCGTTAACCCCTTTAAACCCTAAAACCCTAAACCCTAAGGTCTTCTTCGTCTGTCGTGGGGTCTCTGTTGGGTTTCTTTTGAGGAGTCCATGTTTCAGGATTTAGGACTTAGCGTTTATACTTGCCGGAGTCGGTGTGCGGGAACTTTAGTATCCAAATAGTATACACCTTACCTCAACCCCAAATAAACTACCCGTTTTAAGGACTCATATAAGGAAACCATAATAGGGAACCCTAAATAGGAAGGTCTAAGTATCCTTAAAGAGCACGATCAGGGCCGAACGGTTGATGACAATAAGGAGTATACCACAATTCCCATAGTTTAGGGTCCTTAAAGGATTTACATCTTTATATCATCAACCGGAGGATGCGCATTTCGGAGGGTTTGTGGTGCGCCAAGGCCATAAGCCTAGACCTCCCGAAGGCTTTCACCCTGTTTAGGGTTTTCGGCTTTAGGGGTTTAGGGTTTAGGGGTTTAGGGTGCACTCAAGAATCACACGGCCTCTTCTGGTTCAATCCTCTACACGATAAATTCCGATGAAGCCTCCCTCAAAGCCCATACTCGAGACTCTTCTTCCTAAACCCTAGCCTTGCAGAAAAAGAGCTCAAAAACAGACCATTAAGCCCTAAACCCTAAACTCTACCCCTTAAACCCTAAACCCTAAATTCCACTCTACTTCCTAAACCTAAGACCCTGAACCCTGCTCCTTCATAGAAGTAGCTTGGGCCCTCGGCAGAGCCCTCGGCTCCCGAGTCCTCAGACCCGATGCAGATTGAGGAAGAAGTGTAAGGTTCAGGGTTGGGTTTACGGCATTGAGGGTTCAGGGTGTTTAGGGTTTAGGGTATTGAGGGTTTAGGGAAATTTAGAGTTTAGGGTATTGAGGGGTTAGGGTTTAGGGTATTTAGGGTTTAGGGCTCAAGGGAACTACTCGGGTCCTGTGTAGGTCATGAGTCGCTTGAAGCAATCCCATACTCGGTGAGCATTCAGCCTGGCTTTGGGTAGTGAGTTCCTTGAGGACGGCGTTGCGAGCGAAGGGTGTATGGAGTTTGATTCACTGAGTCACCCTGGAGTTACCGTGCTGACTGGGTCCAAAATGAAAGCCCTAAGCACATGAACCTCTACGGCTCTACGGTAAAGCCTGGCTACTACTATAGCTAAGCGATTCCGTTTCCACGCCAAAATTGAGACAGATTTGGATCCAGGTCGCTGCAACGATCATTAACGGCTTCGTCTTCCAAGCTTTTGTGAGCGTGCTTCTGGTCTGTTCTTGACTTTCGGGCAGAGGCTGCTTAGGGTTGAGGCATTAGGATTTACTTGCTTGCAACGCTTGGGGTTTTGGACTTCAGGTTTGCGGATTGAAGTTTCGCGATATGAGTTTGCACGGCATTCGGGGCAGATAGCCAAAACACTAGTGACTGTGAATCCCCGTTCCAACTGCTGTGTATGCTGTTTGCGTTGATTCTTCGTGCCCCGGCTGAGAACTTGAAACCCTGCTTCTGTCAGTCGGATACATTGCAGGCTGCGTGATGCCAGCCGGAGACAGAACTAGTTTGGTTGGCTCATTTTCGGTGTAAGGCGTCAGGTTCTTGCATTCACAGACTTTCTGCACAGGTGATTGGCAGTTAAGGACAGGATGACATTAGCGAAGGTGGAAAAGCTGCAGAGCTTATCTTCCGCAGTTGCATGGGTTCAGTGTTTTGCCTTTGCCGGCGTACGGGACTAGAGATACCACCCCTGCAGGCAGAATCACCCCCAATCAACCCTGAACCCCGACCCAATCCCAGCGAGCCGAAACCTTGCCCAAACCCTAAAACCCTAGAAACTGGGCTTCGGAGTACCATACTTTAATACTTTTTTTCTTAAAGGAACCATTATGAAATAAAAGTTTATACTTTTTTCTCCCCGGTTACTTAAAAGCCCAGGAAACCCGGTTTAGGGTTTGGGGTTCAGGCCCTGAACGTTGCCTCGCCAAGGATGTGCATGCTTTGCGTCTCCCTCTCGTCATATCGAGCCTTGCCCGATCTGGGCCCTCGACTACGTGTGCTTAGCCAAGTAAGTAAGGGTCCCGCAAGGCTTAGCAGTTTGTGGTGTTAATACGGTCTCTAGAAGCGTTGATTGGCGGTTTAGTGGGTTCAAAGCAGATAGTCGTTAGGTAAATGGTTTCAGGATCGACAGCCGAAATATAGGTTTGGGGAGAGTAGATGACTACCGGGTCCTTGGAATCTTGGGGTAGTGGGAAACCATATTATATAAAACCGCTAAGCCCTAACCCAAAACATGGGAGAGTGGGGCCCAAACCGTAGCCCCAGATGACCCATAGTTCTACTTATGCATTCCCTCTTTGGCTGTGCCAATCGTAGCTATCAGGGTGGTCGCAAGAAGAGCGACTCGCATAGTGTGAGATCACCCTACCTTTATCGAAGTGTGAGCCTGGAATCGAAGGCTACTTCTCCAGAACAAGCAAGTGCTCCAATTTTGGGCTGAGGGTTAGGGTGAGGGTTTAGCTTTTGTCTTTGCTTGCAGCACCGGACGGCGCCGCCTAACTACTTGCACCAACTGGCCAACACCTGTGACACGCAGATGGTGTAAATGCTCCTACTTACACCGCTTGCCATATTTGGCGTGAGCCCCTTAACCCAAGATTAGATCTGGGAGTTTCAGAAGAACCGGAACGGGGACCCCACTACAAGCCGAATACAGCTGTTGTGACCCCAAATATTCTGAACCCTGCACTCAGGTCTGGGCCACTTCCTCGCAGGCTGCGGTATGGAGGCAAATAGAGGGGGGCGGGGGTTTGGGCTTTACAGGCTATAGCGGGTATGGAAAACGTAGACCTGTCATGTGTATTTCAGTTCCTATCTGCTCCATGCTCTACTCCTTCAGATGCTTGCCTAAGCCCCGAACCCGACACTTCCGGAGCCCCTAAGCCCCTAAACTCCCCCTAAGGCTCCATCTAGCCATATAGTATACACTTAGGCCTTAAAGTACCTATATAGGAACCCCTTTAAAGGCCTAAGTATATACTATATGGGTACATGGAGCCTTGGGGTCCCTCGCCTCCAAATCCCCAAACTTAAGATCCGCAGACCTGGTCCCAAAGTCCCTTTCGTGCGAAGCGTGAAGGATAGGGGCCTAAAGTAGTTCCTTTTTGGGGTTAATATGTAGAATTCTATAGGGTAATCCCAAAAAGGAACTACTTTGGGGTCTATGGGTAATAATTACCTATATCTAACTATTAAGGCCCCTATATAGTAAGTACCCTTAGATTATCCCTTAAAGGAGCCCTTTAGAAGGTACCCTTGAAGGAACCCAAGGAGCCTTTTAAAAGGTACCCTTAAAGGAACCCCTAAACCCTAAACCGTACTCTGCTAGGATGAGCCCAAATGCTTCGACGAGTACTGCGGCCTTCGGATCCTTTTCTCGCACGAGGACCCATTCGGCTGAAAATGGGTCCAAGAAACAGTATCTACATCCTTTTGAGGGCCTAAATATCTAATAAGAACCTACTATATCTATATCTATATTTATATCTATATGTATGTATATATATATATATATACTCACGAACCTACTATATATCTATATCTGTATCTCTGTTTACATCTATATATATATATATGTACACACAACAATGTACGTATCGAGCAACACTAGAATCCCTTCCCCCTAATATTGAACGAGGGGAGCCCCAAATACAAGTTCGAAAAGTGTGGTTATTGTCACTAGGGGTGCAGTATTATCTCTACTACACATGGGCCACATGGGGCAGGATCTTGCTCCTGCTCTGGCTGTTGCTCCTGCTTCTGCGCTTGCTCTTGCTCCTACTCTTGCTTCTGCTCTTGCTCCTGTGCTCTTACATCCCCCTAATTCAAAGCAGGTTTTAAAAGCCGGGGTTGATTTCAGGGGCATGTCCCGGAAAGTGTATTTATGGTTAGGAAGGGTTTTAATACATGGGTGAGGGGATTAATACATCTGGGTTCTGGAATACCATGGCTTAATACTTCTTTGGACCTGTTCATGACGTGAACCACTATGAAATAAAACAAACCTTTGCTTGCTAGTTCTCCCTGGTTACTTCAAAGCCCAGACATACAATTGGTGCTGGAGTATCTAAGACGAACCCACGTTCTTGGTACTTGGACCTGTTGGGAGTGGAGCTGTTTGCCTTCAAGCTTCGACCATTAAGGTAGTAGAGGGTTTCGAACCAGTTAGTACAATAGTATCGCCATATATTCCGAACATAGCTATACCAGTAAATATTATGCATCCCAAAACTCTGTTCTTAGATAAATGGCCTTTTTGTTCAGGCCCCCATATAGGGTGCGAACACTCTAAACCAGAAGCACAGAGATAGAGCAGTCAACGTACCGAGGCAGTGTATAGAACACACGATGACGGTTATATTGTCGGCGTCCAAAATCTTTATGGGAAGCCAGGTTCGACGAAGACCAAGGATGTCTACAGCCAACACGATGAGAACGACATTGGCTGCGCGAGTATAGATACTACCAAGCCATGAGCCTGAGTTGTGTTTGTCCTCTTTCGCTCTCTCTCTCTCTCTCTCCCTCTCTCTCGCTCTCCCGTTTTTTTCAAGACCTCGTAGATGTTGCTTATGAAATAGGACCCGTGTGTGTGTGTGTGGGTGTGTGTGTGTGTGTTTGTCTGTGTTTGTGTGTGTTTGTGTGTGTTTGTGTGTGTGTGCATGTGTCTCTGTGTGTGTGTGTGTTTGTGTGTGTGTGTGTGTGTCCGTGTGTGTGTGTGTTTTACCTTAGCCCGTTCATCTGGCATGCTCTGCAACGATGTCCGGCCTATCTACTTCTCTATCTTCGGACAGTTAAGTCATGGAAACATACGTGTTTTTCTCTCCAGAAATTAACCAGGGTTCCCAAGCCTGCGGCCTGTAACCCCAATGATCCGAAGGAGAAACGCGCGGACGACTCGGAGGAGGATGTTCATTCAGTTGCATCTGACAGTTCTTAAGAGCTAAGTTTGCACTTTACAACCTCGCAGGCAACTTGCAGGTATCGCAGTTATGGCAACCCTTCAGGCGTACACCTGTCACGGTAGCGACTGAGGACTAGGCTTCAATCCACAAGCCGAGAAAGCACGGCCGAAAAGCCTCAACACTCAGACCCATACCCATACCTCGAACCCTAAAATCCCTAAAACCTCAGTTCTGAAGGAAGCCGATATGCCCTGAACTGCTTGAACCCTACACTCACTTAGGTCCTGAAGCGCAGAAAGTGTTCCCTTTACTCTGGGAAGTCATTCGTAAAAACAGATGAGAAGCAGGAAGCTTGCCTTTTTAATACAGGGGCCTAAACAATTACCAATACAATTTTTGGGTGGTTCCTTATTATAACTATTATAGTATATTGGGCCCCAAAACCCTATTCTAATTGTTAAGGCCCCTATATTACCCTGTGGAGGATTCATCGGATGATGGCAACGGAGCTACTCCTGAGCCAGAAGCTTACTATGCCTTCGGTTTGTGGGAATAGATGCAGCTTCGTGTTTATATGCCTGCAGGCACTGCTCAGGTGCATGTAGAGTAGTACGTACATGCATACACATACATACACATACCAACATGCATATACATACAGACGTACTTATGTGTATATACATATAGACATAGAGAGAGAGAGAGGCATGGGTGTATGGATATGTGATACGTGTTCTATATATATATACACACACGCACATGTTTGTTTATTCATTCGTATACACAGTCCCTTGTCATGGGGCCTGGCTTTTTGCAAACCCACATGTACACAGGTTTCGCTCCCTCAAACTCTCTCTCTACATATATATATATACATAGATTTATGAGGAGTCGCACATGCATATGTATAAACGCACATTTACATCCAGTTGCAGGTCTTTCATCTAGATAGAGCTACGTACTCTTCTCAGCTTAAACCCGAAGACCATGAGCCCTAAACTCACCTTCTCCAGGAAGCCCGACCAGATGCACCCAGTGATGAGGAGGTATGTTAATATATGTATATATGTATATGTATGTGTGTACATATAGAGAGAATTATGTCTATACTACCGCAGTATTCTTATTGCTGTTAGTACTAACCCAGGGATGAGGAGTGGGGGCTGCAAGTGGACCATCCGGCGAGCTGGCGGGAGCCGGAGAGGAAGGAGGCCAGTGGTATGGGAGTGGAGGGCCTGCCCAGACCCTGAACTGCAGTACTTGTGTTTGGATAGATGTCTTTAAAACTGAGGTTTCATGATACGACAATGAAAAGCATGCGGAAGTGTTAAGGCTGTTAAGGGTTTAGGGCTCTAGGGTAAAGAAGCATAGATGTGAAAGGAGTGTAGATTCAAAAGGGCTTTAAGTTCAGGTTCAAAGGACCCAACAATCAAGTTCTTGGGTCAAGGATCTTAGAAATGAGGGTTGGTTTCGAGGGGTCTGTGATGATTAGTAGGCACTCGAACCCTTCCGGGAGCGGCCTTCTGGTGGTTTCTGGCACTGAGATCCGAACCTGCGGGTGTGTGCAGCAAGGATCATACGGCCGCACTGCCCATACCCTTGAACACGTTCAATGCTCGCCAAGAAATGCAAATTTCAAAGTTCATAGTTAGTTCTTTGTAAGGTTCGAAGGGATGTTCAGGATTCCAACGCATCGGGCCGGGCCAGGATGCTGAGTTGAACCTCAGAAACTTCAGTTTTAAAACCCTTAAGCCCTAATCCGACGGGTTTCAGGGCTGATGACCCTAATAATGGGCCTTAAATAGTAGGATCACTGTTTCAAGGGCCCATAGTCCTATTAAAACACATCTCGAAGCTTTGAGGTCTTCCTGAGCGACGCGGTTCATATTGCAATCGTCGCCATTGCTNTAATGGGCCTTAAATAGTAGGATCACTGTTTCAAGGGCCCATAGTCCTATTAAAACACATCTCGAAGCTTTGAGGTCTTCCTGAGCGACGCGGTTCATATTGCAATCGTCGCCATTGCTTTCGTGATCATTGCGCTGAGCCTATGACTGAATTTTTGTAGGATTGAATTGGACTCGAGGGTTTCGGGGTTTCGGCGTTTCGTATCTGTGTCTGTGTGTGTAGGTGAGTGAGTCGGAGTGACTGTGAGTGAGTGAGTGTGAGTGCATGTGATTGCATGTGAGTGGGTGCGAGACTGTGCCTCTGT